>HE669195.1:0-37862 GCA_000313835.2 Heliconius melpomene melpomene | reverse complement strand
TGGTCATTAGCTCACCACCTTTAAAGGTGGTCAAGCTACCTTTGAAGTTAATGAAAACCAGAATTTTAAAGGATCCCCTGAACATAATCAGAAAACATAATCATGTGTTCTTATTTCATTAAAAGCTTTTATTATATTGTAAAATTGTGATATCGATAAATTACTAAGGCAGATTTGACTGCACCTATTTTATTATTATTTTAATATTTAAAATATTAGCATTTCTTATTAATAAGTGGTAGCTAATTTAAGAGATGATTTATTTTCCAACGGATCTTGATTTTTTTCTGCAATTTACGTATTCTGGGAAACATCTCGTAGGTATTCTCAAAGTTTAATTTTAACGACGCAACTATGACTAAGATTTCTTTGTAAGTAGTTCCCATACATAGATCGGATAAGATTAAATTATATTTAAAAATCTGGCATTTTTTTGTGTTCATAATAAATTATATCATATACGTATTTTAATTACCTGTTTCAATGTTTTTCACGACCGACCACCATATAATGAATTTTTAAGGTATTTCTTCGAAACAAAAGAATTAAAAGTCACGGATTTTAAAGTTTAAACCAGACGTCAGTAGGAAGTTCGTTGATCTTAAGTGGGAGATTAAAGTTAATTTGAAAATAATGAGTGTCACACACTTATTACAATGTAAGTATGTATATGTGTATGGCCATGTTGAACTAGAAACAAAGATATTTGTTGTTAAATTATTATAATAATAATTTTTGTTTATCCTTGTATATCTATAGTATTTTTTTGGATATATACTTTTCGGAAACTCCTTAAGGTTATGTTATAAGGTTCTCTATTCCGTACTATGACACTTAGATCTGGGGACAGCAGGATTTGAGCCTTCAACTGTCCTTTACATTAAAATTTCTCAGTGCCAGCCCATTACTGTGGCCAATAAAAAAAATATTTTCATTTTAAAATTAATCTCCATAAATTTTAATCACTATTATATAATGAATTATTTTTTTGCTTTATGCTGTATTCAGTACATAGCAGGGTAGGCAGAGGGAACCTGGGGATCTAGTAATATTCATTTTAAGTGAAAATGTTCTTTAGAATCTATTATTAAGAATATCACGTTGGGATAAAAAATACTAACTCAATATTTCATTAAAATGTTTGTATCACTTGTAAATAAACATTTTACTCGATAATTGTTACGTTTGTATTTCAAAGTTGCTTTTGTAGCTTTAAATGAAATCAATTTGCTTGTCTTTTAAGCAACATTGTGAGATTGTAAATGGACAATTAATTAATTATACCCATCAATCAAAATCCGGAGGCCAGTCATGGGATAGGGGCACAAGCGTGTAAACGCGACTGGTTGTAGGTTCGATTCCCACTTGAAGAAATGAAATATTTAATATTTTCATTTCTTCGCTCTGGGGTCGAGACACAGCACGGTGCTGAGTTCCGCCACTAAACAGATAAAGATATATTCATGTAAAGGTATTTATTGGCATATTGTTTGTTAGTAAAACTACTGATGTGGGTACGGGGAACCTCCCCCATATTCCTACGCCCAATTGTTTGTGAGAGATACACATCACACAGCTAAAAGAATGTAAGAAATATAGGTACCAATTTACGCTTTACAATGTTATTATTTAATTTCTCATATCTAGAAAACTAACTCCACATGCATCACTACAAGGCAAGTTATGAATGAATTTCGTAAGAACAATACGCATGTGTTTCAGCTCACGCTAATGAAATGGGCCGTCAAGTTCAATGGTTGGGTTCATGTAATTGTGGAACAATTATCATGTTTTAGGGTTAACCTTTACACTGTAATGGTTATAAAACCAAAATTAGAATGTGTTTACGAAAGGTGACAGAGATGAGATGTGATGTCACAGAGAATCGAGAATTATCCAGGGCAGAACCAGAGTTACCGACAAGGGTCAAAGAATTGATAAGCTGAAGTGGCCGTGGGCGGGGTATATTTATCGTAGTGCCGAAAATGGGAGGCGAGAATTAGGAAAAGCCTATGTACAACAGTAGACAATCGATGGGTGTGGATTATGATGATGATGATGAAAATGTCAAAGAATATATTCACTTTATAATTCATAATTAAATAAAAAAAAACGGCTTCACGCTCTATCCCGCACACATCCCCATTTTTCGTTCAATTTTCGAGGCATATTGCGCGGGTTTAGACGCGAAATTTAAAAGCGCGCTTTGTTACTAGAGCGAAGAAATGAAAATATTAACATGTGGAAATCGAACCCACAACCATCGCTCATGTAAGACTCGCAGACCTATACTTATCATACCTGATAATATAATGATAAAAGATGAATACCAGGAAGAGATAAAATAAAGAATAAAGTGGAAATTAAATCTGAATGTGACATGTATTGCGTGAGACGTCGCGCGCCGGTAGTCCGGTAGTGTTCTCACGCGGGCCGCATGCAGCCTTGCCTTGCCTTGCCTTGCTGGTGTTACTTATAATATGTAAATATGGGTTTTAATATGTAAGTATGTCTCTTATGCTGTCTGTATCTAGTGACTAGTAGAGAATTACTATTTAAGATGACGTGTGGAGTGATTTGTTATTATTTTAAAAGCTTTTTTGTATGTGGATGTTTCATAATTTTAATGTTTCTTTGTAGAATTAAATGATAATTTACGTAGGTTGGTATATTAGAGGTCACTGTGGGAATGCAGAATATATGAAAATCTAAGTTTAGTTTTTGTCTACAAGTGAAATTTTATATTTAATTGTTATTGACAAAGTTTATACATGCGTGAGATGTACGAATATAAATCACTACGAATAAGAATTTTTCATAGAATCTATTAACTAAAAGATAGCTGAACGGGGTCAAAATTTCAACAAGTAGCCTTGCGGACGACGACCGTAGGTAATACTATACAAAGGACAGTTTTTACTCGTGAGAACCACCGCCGCGTCCGCAAGCAACCTTCGCGCATCGCCTGGTACTTCCTTTTGTAGGGTTGCTACAGCCCACTTTCAGGATTTGTATGGGTGACCTCACTTTTTCGTATATAAAAGATTTAAATTTACTTTTTGTTATTCATAGATAAGTAGTGCTGTTTTAAATATGTAGATGTATGTTTGTGACGGTTGTCTATTTTGATATTTTGAAGTTTCAATAGATATTCTTTGTGCCTTTTGTATATATTATATGGATTTACTTGAGTCTTTCTATTGAAGCGTTTTTAAATATTATTTGTATACTTTTAACATATAATTTTCAATATATTTTTTAATATTCACGTTGTATCTCACACATAGCAGAGTAGGCAAAAGGAACCTGGGGGGAACCTTGTGTTAAAGCACTCCGTGCCAATATTAAATATTTGATTTCCTCGAATGGACATCGAACGCACAACCTGTAACGTACTATGTGCGAAAACAAATTTATTGTTAGTCACCAACCCTAATTAGGAAATGCCTAAATTAAATTCATGTGAAAAACTCAGTAGCTGGGGGTTTTGTCTTTTTCACAATGCACTTCTCGTAAGTTGACTACTTTGAATATTAAATGATATCTTTGTAAATAAACATAAATTATATATTTTATCAAACCTTCTTTATATAACAAATATGTTATTAAATTACGCTGTTTATTATTCTTTTTATAAGAAATGCTAGGGTACTTGTTTATAATTTAAAAGTAGGTACGTCATAAAGTATACTAGTTAATTATAATTTCTTAGAATGTATGCAGCAATTTAAATTTACCTTCACATATATACATAATATATATTCACAAAATAGTTAATTGCCATTGTTTTTAAATTAAGGTGAAGTTTGAGAAAATAATTTTATTAAAGACCTGATGTTGATTAAGATTTTAGATCTTAATCTACTTAGATATTTGAAACTACGGCAGTAAATTTGAATTTTGACGTTACTAAAAATAAATAACAAAATGGGCTAACACTTTGCTTAGCGACATGACTTTTGTGTTTGATGATTATAATCTCGATACGTTTAAATATTTATTTATTGAATTAATAAAAATGTTTATTCATATTATTTGTTTATTGAGCAGGGTCTTACTGTAAGTAGTCAAAATTTGGAAGTTATCGTTTGCACCAAGATCAGAAGCTGAAAAAATGACATTGGTGAAGAAAAACAGAGAAATTATGAAATAATATAGTTAAATTCATATTTTTGTTTCAAGCAATCGTAGCAGTAAAATGCAACCTTTCTGAAAATAAATCTTTATTGGTATCTACAATATATTCGTACAGTGTTTCATTAAATATATTACATGATAAGTACAATTATCATTTTATGCAAAAATTATGACTCGACCGTTTCTGGTCTTTGGATATTTTTTATAAAATACTTATTATTACGAATTTTATTATTATTATTTATTTATTATAAAACTGGGGGCTTAGAATTGGGGTATATCAAAATACAGTAAATTAAGAATTAAGTGATTTGCATTTAATTAAATAATAGTTATTACAATAAATTACGTGAATATTTTAGAAGACAATGAACTTCTATTTGGGCATTTTTTATTAAATACATCATTCTAAAATTTTGAAGTGAAAGAGACAAATCACTCCATTTATCACTTTCTGACATAGCTAGCGTGTGACGCAAAGAAATGTCTAGCTGGATCGAAGAAATATAATATATGTAAGTAACTATAGATTAACAATTTTACAAAACTTTTATATTTTATAAAAAATTGAACTAATTGAAAGATTTTAGCGATCGGTACGTTAGAAATTTTATATTCAATTTAATTTGTTTTCAAAAAAAAGCCCTAGAATATGGTTTTTTAAGCCCCACAGTACATTGTAACTAGATATAGCACCCTTTTTCCAAATACAGAGGAAGACACTAGAATAAGACATTGGTATTAAACCAAAAGTTACATATAATCATAATTTCATCGACGGAAATAACAATACTATTAATAACATAATATGAATTCCATAAACATTTTTTTATTATTTCTACTTAAAAACTATTTTTGAATAGAGAATAAAGCTAGGCTATAACTTAGGTACGTTTATGTAATATTGTTTAAAAAAATATTGTGTTGCCATGTACTTCAAATATTATTACAAAGTATATTTTTGAGATGGCAACACTGTCATATATGATATTATGAAATAAACGCGAAAAGTAAATAAATTGGAATTATACATATTTATTACAATATTACTTTTTATTTTATTGGGATCATATACTTTATTGTTCATTCTAATTCTACGCGCTCCGCTTGACTAAAATGAAAATAGAAAACAAATTAAACAATTTCAATTATTACAAAATGATTTTACGATCCTATTCTCATTTTAATCATTTATTTCGAATATATTAAGTACATTTTATATTATTTAGATCTAAATGGACGGATTTTCGACTTTTGTTTGAATCCAATTCTTCATCTAATCACTGGCTGTTGAAAACTAGAAACAGAAAGAAAATAAAAATTAGAAAAATGAAAATATAAGTAATCTGAAATAATTGCAGAAATTATGGGTCAAATAAGTTGAATTAAAAAAAACGGACAATTTACATAATAAGTAAGTCGCCAAGCAAATAAATATCAAGTAAATAAATATATATTATTTTATCATCCTCGATAAATAATGTTTAAACATTCAATAAATATATAGAATTCTGAAATGGAACGCCATATTAATTATTTAAATTAGAATTGTCTAAGAAAGGATGCTTCGGCGAAACTAAACGCAGCGCTTGGTCTTGTTACTAGACTAAGCAAACCATATATGTATATATTCTATATACCATATATGTATAATTATTTACAATTATATAATTGTACCCAAAATAAGAAAGTTATATAATAAAAATCCTCATTTCCTCACCGGAATCACGATCATTGACATCAAGTTCCAGTTCCCTCGGGTCCCGTTCCCGTTGCAGCGCTATATACTGTCGTATGAGACGCGCCACCTCGTGGGCCTGCTCCGCCTGGAGACGCGTCACTCTCTGTTGTAGGAGGGAACCGCATTTCACGTCGAGGAAGAGAGTTCCGTCTTCCGAACGGACCTGGCGGACAAGTTATATGTAAAGTAATGTAATAAAGTAAAATATTTATCTCTTAAGCTTTATATATTTTTAATAGTTTCATACTAATGTATTAAACTAACACAGTGTAAGAGTAATAAATGTTATTTTTCCTTGTAACAATATTTTTAGTAAGACAGAATATTATGGTGTACTAAATGAAAAGTTGCAAATTAGCGAGTGAAATAACATTTTATTATAAAACATTTTTTTTATTAAAAATGTGACTAATAACATAAAAAATATATTATGTATTTTTTGAAAAGATATAAATAAGTGTAAAATAACACTTTAAATAAGTTAAAAATAAAAATTATATTAATTATTAAGTCAATTTTGTATCACATACACTACTTCCGTCACTTATAATAATAACTTTAATATACAAATATATATACAAATCACACTAACCTTCCTAGTAGATATAAGGTCGGCGTACGGCCAATGTGCGTCGGTGTCGTGTGTGGCGGGGTGCAGCAGATGTACGCCTCGCCTGTTCAGTGCTAAAACAAATTCTCTCCACTCTCCGCCACCGCCCACTCGACGTACCGCGAAGAATGATGAACCGAATAACGGCCAGCGGGATAACACCTGTATGGTAAAAATAATAATAATAATGATATTATAGCTTCACCGAGACACTACGCCACGCTATGTCTTTTTACCACAGCGAGGAAATAAATTAAATTTGTTCCTGTTCCTGTGTGGGAATCGAACCTACAACAGTTGCATTTATAACCAGCTACTTAATTAAATATTAAAAATAATAAATACACTGGTTGAAAATACTCATATCATCATCATCATCCTCATTAACAATGGCGATGCAGCT
Source organism: Heliconius melpomene melpomene (assembly GCA_000313835.2). NCBI lineage: Eukaryota > Metazoa > Arthropoda > Insecta > Lepidoptera > Nymphalidae > Heliconius > Heliconius melpomene. The sequence continues at coordinate 30,971 of HE669195.1, read as the reverse complement.
ACGAGGCCATGGCCTGGTCAAGAATATACTTCCAGTTTGAATATTTAAATATATATTTTTAACTTAACTATTATTTTAGAATTCTGACTTAAGTAATTATTATTTAGAAGTCTTGTTTTAATCTACGTATCGTGATTCACGTGTATGTATGTGTTTAAGACTTTAATATGAAAATAGTAAACAAATATTCAAAAATTTTAAATGATATTAAATTTAAAAAAAAAACTTAAAAATATGTACCTGCAATACTTTAGATTTAGCAGCGGCGGGCGTTAAAGTGCGCACAGTAGGCCACTCCGCGGACACCCACGACGCCCATTTATTAGGTTTCGGTTCCCTCAAGGCCAACAAAGGTTTCGGTAAGAGGAACTTCAAATCCCTTGGATGTGGGGCATCTGGGAGGCCTGCAGCTCGGTGGAGTAGGGCTGCGACGAGGGCCGCGTCTCGTAGTATGGGTGCTCCGGGCGCTCCGCCCCCGGGGAGGACTAGAAGGAGACCTTCTAGGTAGTCAGGTGCTACCTGTAAATGAGGATTGATTAGATTACTGATATTTTTTTAATAATATTTTAAATTACGTGAGTGACAATTTCTTTTTCAATAATAGGTACATCTCCTAATCTCTCATTCTACATAATTGTTAACTTTTTGTTATTGTATGTAGTATTTAATTAGCTTTTTCCTTTTTAAATGTAGCTAAATAGTAAGTTTGAAATTGTAATATTTTACCTGATTAAACAGTACTTCAGTATACAAAGCGGGTGCGTCCTGCCGTAAGGGATGATGCCACACAGACCTACAGAAGATCAGGTAGAAGGGGTGGTGGGCTCGTTGCAGTTCAGTGGTAACGTCTAATACGTATTCGTCTCCCGACAGAGGCATTGTGAGGGCGTCTCCCGCCACTATGCAGTAGAGGGAGAACTCTGCTCTTTCCGCTGTTGTTGTTACGCCGATCTGGATATATATATTTTGTTTTATATTTATGACGAAGCCAGTATTAAAAGGTTTAAAATCCTATAATTGTTTTAGACATAATATCTGATAATACTATATTAAAAAAAATCTAATTTTGTATAAAAGTACAGGCAAAATCTAAAGTGAGCGTTTTATTTCTGGTTTGTATTTATTTTTAACAACCGGGTTACAACTCTTGCATTGATAGTAGTAGACTCACATATTTCATAATTGATTTTATAAAAGAAAAATAGTTAAATAGACAAAAAAATATGGGTAACATTGTTCTTGAGGATATGATGGAACATCAAACGAGGAAAAATATTCAAAACAAACATAAATTTGACTTAATGTTAAAATAACCTTTAGGATATATGTATAACGTAAATACAAAATAAACTCACCAATTCGCACAATTCATTAACAATATCCTGCACTACGGTGGCGCAGCGCGTGTTGACGACGCGCTCGGCGCCGCCGGGCAGCCGGTACAGCTGCCGCCTAGCAGACCGTCCCGCCGATACTGCTGTCACCTATATCAAACATATCTTTAACTTTTTTTTAAGTTTAGGAGGGTATGCAGAGAAAACGTATTATCAAGACATTCTGTTCTTTGTTTTGCGTCTGAATTCGTGACTCCAAGTAGGAGCTCAATGCCCCGTCCTGTTTCGCCAGAGCGAGGAAATAATAATTCATTCTAGAGTGGAGATTGAACTGACCGACTTGAGTGACTTAACATTAGGTTCCTAAGTTCCCAGCGCTTATTTTACTAACGTCGTTTAAAATCTTACCTCTTCCACGCTGGGAACATTTTTTCTGCCACCACAGCGTAGTGTCTTCCTGAAGTTGGCGAGGCAGACCGCCGCCGTGCCCTGGCAGGGTCGCCGCCGGTCCGCCGCCGCCGCTGACAGGTATTCTATTAGGAATGGCCTGGAATTATAACAAAATTATATTATTCATTATATTATTCAATCAATTTATTTAATGTAATCAATTATTAAAATGTAACATTAAAAAAATATGAAAATAAGAACATTTTTTCTAATAAACAATATGAAAAACTGAAAAAACTGTTTTTGATTTATATTATAAGTATAAAAAATTTGGTAGCTTTGATTTTCGAAGCTAGAACAATATATTGCAACATTAATTATTTACTATTTATTAATTAAAACCTAGATTTTTATATAGAAATAGATTAATCTTACCTAAGTGTCTCAGAGCAGGTGAAGTACGAAGCGAGTATGGACATGAGTCTCCACGCCCGCTGACAAGAGTCCTGCGAGGGAGATCTGTTCGAGGTGGTCTGTTTCATTAGTTGACAGTAAACTTCATCACGCAGTTCCGGGACTGAGTGGCAGTGCTGAAATATATAAATAATAACAATAAATAATATAATTAATTTTATATAATTAATCATTATTATATTAATAAATAATATAATAATGTATTGGGATTATTATTTCAGTTATAAGAAACTATTGTATAGTTAGTGTAGTACATATGAACAAAAAAAAATATTTAAATTTCCTTTTTTTATAAATTATATTAAGACTAAAAATAAAATAAATTTCTCGATACCCTGTCAATTTTTCAGACATTGGTTTTAAGTGGCGGATCTCAAGAATGAGCTTTGTCTTGTTACCAGGGTTAGGTTAATTAAAATATTAAATAAATCATTTTCCTCAATGGGATTCGAACCGTCACGATTACAGATACAGAAGAAAGAAGAAATACATAAATAAATTCAACAAACAAACAAGCAACCAATAACATAATAAACTCTCAAAAACATCTACTTTTAATGCACTCACCATAAGCACAGTATAAACACATTTAACTTCAGTCAAATCCTGATGCATCGCCCGTTCAGCCGGCTGCAGGTCCCCACAGTACGCCCTCACGCACGTGAAACACTCGAGGGCTGGTGGTGATAGTGCTGCAGGCAGCCGCAGGAGTGGTGCTCGGAGAGGCGTAGCCTGCCATTTTACGACGTCAGTCTGGGCTTTCCACGTCCACTCGTTGCGTTTGGCCTTGCTTTTCAGTGAGGAATCCGCTTTCAGAATTTCTAATCTGTAAATAAGAATATAATTATTGTGTTTAATGTTAACTTTATATAGCTGTCGAGTTACGAGTATGGGTTAGATTTCCACTCGGCGGCATTAATTATTTAATATTTTCATTTTATCGATCTGCTAATAAGACAAAGCGCAGTATTGAATTACGTCACTTAACACACAACGCCTTCAGAATTCTGCGGAAGATAGGGAACCGAGTGTCATAACACGAGGTTCCTGTCGTCTAGCCTGCCATATTCGAGATACAGCGTAAAGCTAAAAATTATCTTCTTTGTTAATAAGATAAAAAAAAACATATTAACTAAGTGACAGGTGAAGTTGGTAAAATATAAAAAAAAGAACTTTTATTTAGTATTAATGTATAAAAATAATATACAAAATATTGACGATCGTCACGTCAGCGGAAGTAGTTTTTAATTCACACCTTCTCTTGAAAGCATTTCACTAGACTAGAGAAAGAGCGCGTGAGAATATTCGCATTGAATCGCTTATTAGATAGTAAATTTCGAGTGCAATCTTGGCGATTAATATCTAAAAGTAATAATTTCAAATAGTATTGTTATTTCTTGTATATATTATATAGAATATTATATAGAAAAACAGAGTGTCCTTAAGTCTTAAAGACAATCCGATCCCCACTTTTCGGGGCATTGTGTATTGAATGGGGGAACTCAACGTCGAGCTTTACTTCGACATCAGAGGGAAAAAATCAAAATATTGAAATATTTCCTCGAGTGGGAATCGAACTCACAACCTGTAGCGTTTACAATCACACGCTCGTGCTCCTGCGCCAGGACTCTGTACATAAATGAGGCAAATAGCGTTAAATTAAAACAATTTTTATAATTAAAAAATAACTTTTAATAAGCCTATAATCAGAAAAAAACAAACAAATACATAATTTTATTACAATAAAAGTAACGTGAGCCACTAAAAAAACTAGTTTATCCTTATTTATTATTGAAAACGAAATCATAAATCAATTAGAAATCGTAAAAAGAAGAAAAGATTCTAATAAATATAAGTATATAAGAGATTATTCAACCAGTTAAATAATCGATTTCATATGTAATATTTCGCACTATCATCGTGAACCGCGTGATCGATGAAAGCTTAACAACCTTTTTATCAATTACAGAATGATAATTATATATTTTTTTGTAGAATTGTGTAAGATGTTTTTCTATTTTGGCTTGTAATTTCTAAAATTAGTTTGCGAGTTTGTTAAATATTTTAGCTCGATTTACAATGTAGATTCGTTTTTAAGGGCAATTTTTTATTAGCTTATGTAAGCAGATTGAACCTAGTGGTGAGACACTCTGTTCCCTAATTATTGAGAAAAAGTGTGGTGCTTTTTGCCTTGGTATCAGAGCGAAGAATTGACAATATTAATACATAATAATTGATTCACCTGAGTGAAAATCGGACCCACTGCCGTCCCGTTACCGTCACACGGCCTTTCGGGTTCCTTTTCTTTCATTAAAAAAATACCCCTACATGATTTTAAGATAAAAAGAAAGCGTTTTATATTTCTACTCGAGTATCTATATTAAACACATACTGTATTAAGAAATCGATGTCGCCTAGTTTTCACCTGACCTTATCAATTTTATTAAAATGAAAACATGTATTTTAATAGATTTTTTTATAAATAAACATAAATTAATTTAAAGTGACAGATTCACAAACAAAAGAGGCATGTCAAAGCATAAAATTAACATTTTGGCATATCATTATTTTCTTTTAAAATAAACTGTGTTTTTAAACTTATGTAACACGAATTAATCTATACATGTTTTATGTAAAAAAGCTTATTTGGCGATGTATGGTCATTAATATTCATATAATAAATAGAAATTTGTTCACGATTACACGGATTTAGTCAAATAAAAATAAGTTTTTTTTCTTATTTCTTGCATCTTGTTTATAATAGACTATATTTAATGTCAAGGATTGTTACCAGAGCGAAGAAATGAAAATATTAACAAATAACAATTCATTCGCCCCGAGCAGGAATTGAACCCACAACCGTCGCTTACACAAGCTTGTGCTACTGCGCCACAACGAACTCAAATTTACCTATATATCATCTATATATATAAAATCGAAAGGTCACTCACTCATCACGAAATCTCAGAAACTACATGTGCTAGGAATCTCAAATTTTGCATAGGAGTTACTTATAGGACGTAGGTGCTCGCTAAGATGGGAATTTGCAATATTCGATTTCTAAGGGGTTGTTTTTGGGGTCGAAAGTTTGTATGAAACGTCGTTACTACACATGCTAGGAGTCTCAAATTTTGCATAGACGTCACTAGGACGTAGTCATGGAGACAGAAATTAATAAGAACATACTTCACGCGGGTGAAACCGCGAGCGGGCCGCTAGTATTATATAAATTCATTATTAATATTTAATTATCAGTTGCAAATATGTCTATTTAAAGTATTGAATGTTGTCGAAAGTACCGTAGGAGTCGATCAAGCGAAAAGAAGACCACTTGTATCGACATCGACGCTTACATTACAACCGTTGATAATTAGACTATTTTGTAAAATATTCTTAGTAAATATTTTGTTATTAAAACGTCAATTCTCTATTGATTTGTGTTAGAACCGGCTAAAAATGCAAATTTCGTATTTCAACATATCTATTATGTTCAATTCGTGTGGGTCGGGGTGGGTTGCTGTGGGGCACGACACCCGTTTACACAAATCATGTTGACGAATAAGATATAAAGCAATAAAATGAAAATTAAAATAAATATCCCGCACACAGCAGGATAGGCAGAGGGAACCTAGTGTCAATACACTTCATTCCCCACTTTCTGCCGAATTCTGGAGGCATTGCGTGTTGAGTGGCAGAACTCAACGCCGATAAAATGAAAAATATATACTAGAATACTGAAATTCCAAAGTTACCATAAGTTTCCAATATTATAAATTATCTGTGTGAATATATTTTACATTTTACCGAGAAAAAAATAGCAAAACAAAATAATAAATTAAAAATATTTATATATAAGATAAAACCTCATATTCTAAAATAAGTTTAAATTTAAAATAAAGATTACATTAATAACAATAATAAAAAAATATTAAAAGATAGATAGATAAAATATTTCTTTCGCAGTACACTACTCCGTTTCGTAATACATAGACATACATACGAGTATCCTTACTTACATATATAGGTAAGTAAGGAATTGTTTTTAATGCGTATGAATATTTAATTTATTCTTTTGTGTGCATTTGCGTGCGTTTAGCGTTTACAAGGCGTGACCGATTGTCGTTTATATAATTGCTTTGTCGATGGAAGTGTGTTACTTGTAGTGCTTATTTAGAATTAAGGAAACTTTATTTCATAGTTTGTGAAATTACTTATATACATAAAAATTTATACAAAATAAAAAAAATCATGTGTTGAGGAACGTGGAACTAGGGCACGCACGTGTTACTGTAACGTGACGGTTTTGGATTCGATTCCCACTAGAGGGAATTAATTATTATTTATTAATATTTTCATTTCCTCGCTATGGTACCAACGCAAGCGCGACGTTGAGTTTTTGCCATTGAACACGCAGTGCCTCGAAAATTCAGCAGAAAGTGGAGAACGGAGTGTTTTAACACTAGGTTCCCTCTGCCTACCCTGGTATATGCATACGGATACCGCGTGAAACTAGAAATAAAAGCAGCAATATTCCACAAACGTGCTAACAACAAATTTTTAAAAGAAAATTGATAAAAAATTATCATTATAAGGAGCCTTTACTTCTAGCATGGTGTTTATTACATGCATTGAAGTAATTCCAGTGGGGATGCAAAGTAAGCTGATGAAATATTACATTATGAAATTGTATATTATACCGGTAGTGTAGAAAACATTGCGCAGTAATGTGCTTGTTATAATTGCTTTGAGATTACATAGATAAGTTGTCTGTACGATAATCCTATACATTATATATCAATGTAGGTACTTTAATTCTAGGCCGTAGTAGCGCAGGGCCACAAAAGACCGATTGTAACGCGACGGTTGTAGGTTCAATTCGCAGTCGAAGGAATTAATTATTATTTATTTACATTTTCCTTTCTTCTAAAGCAAAAGCTCCCAATACTTCAAAAAATACGGTGGCAAGTGGGGAACGCTGTCTCTTAACACTAGGTTCCCTCTGCCTACCTTGCTCTATGCTGGATACAGAATATCCGGGATGTGAAATAATGTTAAGTAAATAAATAAATAATATCTCAAACAAAGTCTTCAAATATGATACAAAGTTTGCAAAAGACTTCAACGATTATACAGCTCGTAAATTGTAAGAGAAATTAAGGTAATCTCTTCTGTTGGTCGAGTGTTATAATTTTAAAAGTATTAAATTAACAATGGATACATAATAATGAGATTTAAAGAAAGTTTTATTGTTATTTCAAATTAGTGTAATATTTTGGATAATAAGGAAAATAAAGATGTCATTAAAAGCTTGCTTGATCTGTCAAAGTTCACATTAGACATTACACATAGACCATAAACAAATAATTAAACAAACTAAATTCAATTTATTAATTAAAGAAAACATTAAATTTTAATGTAGCACGTATTTAGAAAGGCAGCTTTAGTTATTTTGCAAGGTGTGCCCTTAGTTAATTCCTTTATGTATAATTTTGCAAATCAATAAAAGTAATAATAAAAAACCTATTTTTAAATAGTAATTGTTTAAATAATATTAAAAAATAGAATATTTTTCATTAAATTTCCAAAGTCACTAAACACTATAATAATGATGATAATACACAGAAAAAGAAAAAACACAGAGAGAGAAAAACACAAAATAAAAATCTCACAGCTGCTTATTGATGTGCTCACAAGCGTAGGTATCTTTGTTTACATCGGGTTCCCAATTGTACTTGTCTTTGTTTACGTCAGGTTCCGCTTCGGACAAGCTGTCCCCCGAAATATCACCATCGGTGGCCATTACGAACGCGCGCCGATACGATACTGACCGCAGTGCGCGATTAGCGAAAGTAACTGAGCGATCAATTCTGAATAACTTTGCATTTTACGTTGAAACACGAGGCCAATTTGTTATAATCAATTTAAATGTTTATACTGGATGTTATAATAGTGTTTATTGGTTTTTGTTTAAGTTTAATTATGCTATTATATTTTATAGTTGATTTTAATAATACAGATGAGGTCATGACTTCACTTTCAAAATGTCAAATAATATATTCGTAATTATTTGTGTAAAATAATGAAGATTTTATTGTTTTAAGTTATCATCGGCTAAAAGTATCAACTATTTAGTATTAAAACTCACTTCAATTTCTATTAACCTAATATGGTCTCGTCGACTCTTGTAAAGGCACTATTACATAGGTATTTTATAACTCGCGTAATATATTACACAGTGGAGCTATTTGAATTCATTACCTTTTGCATATTTCATTGAAAAATGGTTATTTTCTTATCATATGACTACTTAAATCGTACAGGACATATTACATACTCCAGTTTGTACTTACATACAAACCCTATTTTTTTCTCTCAGGAAAAGAATATTCCAAATTCTCGTCTTAGTAAGCAAGTCTCAAGTCTCGTCCTATAAGAAATGCCCACGCAAAATTTTACACTCCTAGCACTTGTAGTAACAAAGTTTCATACAAACTATCAACCCCAAAGACAACCCCTTAGGAGTCGAATATTGCAAATTCCCATCTTAGCGAGCACCTACGTCCTATAAATAACTCCTATGCCAAAATTTGAGATTCCTAGCACTTGTACTTTCTGAGATTTCGTGATGAGTGAGTGACCTTTCGATTTTATATACAGGGTGTCCCAGGAGCCAACGATAAAACGAAACCAGGTGATAGACCAAGTCGTGACAGTTATGAGAAAAATATAAAAAAATTTCTTTGTCATGTATTTTTCATATTATATTGATTTTAAAAAATATCGCAAAAACCGACACCCTGTGATGGTTTTTTCACGTCCCTGGACTACAAATATTACTCTTTCTTCATTTTTTTTTCTGTAATGTAATCATGAGTAACCCTTCTGTGAATTACAGTTTAAGATTTAAACATACCTACATCAGTTTTCAATAAAATGTGGTGTTTTTGCCAAACATTAAATTCAAAATATTTACTACACCCAACTTACTGTACTATAAAAAAAATGTACTACACTGTTTTTGCAAGTAACTTTAAAAGTTGGCGCATTTAATCTGGATTCCGAAATGGTACGACACTTGCTGGATTACTTCTTTGTTGAAGAGAGAAAAATCGAAATACACGATAATCGGGATGACGTTCAGCTTTTTGGTATCTTTTCCGATACATTCTAGCTGCAGCATTTGCGTTACATAACCATTCTCCATGAATGAAATGCATATTGGCAATGTGTCAAAGACCAAGTATATCGCCTGCGAGACCCCGGACTCGAGCACTGTCCTTATAAGTCCTGGGCCAGCCCCTAAGTCGGATAAGCGTTGCTTGGGTAACCCACTCATGATTACATTACAGAAAAAAAAATGAAGAAAGAGTAATATTTGTAGTCCAGGGACGTGAAAAACCATCACAGGGTGTCGGTTTTTGCGATATTTTTTAAAATCAATATAATATGAAAAGTACATGACAAAGAATTTTTTTTATATTTTTCTTATAACTGTCACGACTTGGTCTATCACCTGGTTTCGTTTTATCGTTGGCTCCTGGGACACCCTGTATATAGATAGATGATGTTTGAAGTTTTATAGCGAGGCAGGCAAAAGGAATCTTGTGTTACCACACTTTCCGCCCAAATATAGAGATAATGCACGTTAAGGGCCCGAACTCAAAGCCGCGTTTTGTCTTGTTACCTGAGTGGAAATCGAACTTACAACCGTCTCGTTTATTACATACTGTGCTGCTGTGCCACTACGGTCTCATTTTTAAAAGTCAATTATAAGCGAATATGCAGTGAGACTACAATGATACGAAAAAAAGTTACAAATGTATCAAGATTTATTATAGTGGGATGTGAACGTATTTAACTCGACAACAGAGTACTTAAGCCGCGTCATTTAAGAGAGCGAGGTACCAAATCAACCGAATTGTTAAGTCATTCATAAACTTTAGTATTCTAAGTCAAAATAACAGTTCAGTTCAGTTCAGTTCTTAATTTATAGCGGTTTCGAGTGTGCCAGTTGAGCACCAATCACTTCGCCAAGTTAAAATAACATACCTGATATTAAACAAACTAATTATCACATTCCATTATCAGTTATCTACTGTAGTTGATAAGTTGATAGTAGTAACTAATGACACAATAAATATCTCAGAACAACACTGAAACTATGAAAAAAATAGTTAATCTTAATGTAATTTTTTTTACTCTATGGACCCTTCTCATTAAAATGTTATTAATTGATGTACGAATTGCCATAATTATTATTATTAATAAAAGAAGATAAATCTTTGTTTACACATAATTCGCAATCACTTAAAATTATTTCAGTAAAACAGCTCTTACACGTAGATTTTGACAGTGTCACTAAAACGTAATTCATTTTGAAAATATCACAAAATAGCCATTAAATTTGAAATGTTAAATAAAGGAAACAACTTTATATTAGAATTTCTGTGAGATAATTACTATATATCGATGAAATTTGCCAAATACTTGCATTCGGTAAGTAAGACGCGTCGCGGCGGCGCACGGCATGGCCGCTAGCTCTTGTCGTCTCTAGTCAACTCTCAACGCGTTCCGTGCCAACGATGTTCCCAACAAGACTGACTAGGGTTGTGCACTTTTTAAAACAACTTTTTACGACCCATTGTTTTTGCGAGCCCGTGAACTGAGACTATTGCCCAATATAATCTACGATAATTCCTCATTTTTAGGGTTCCTTGTACAGTCATTGTTAGAATACACATACGAATATGTTTTGAAATTACAAATTAAAATAAAATCGATTTAATAATAAAATTTTGCATCATATGAAGGAAAAGGTAAAATAGGAAAATATGTAAAAATTATTTTGAAATTTACAAATGTAATTATACAAGTAAATATAGATTTTTATCATAATTTAGAAATAGATACGTTTTTTGATATTACTGAACCATTTGATACTTGACCTTAATACAAAATATACTTACATATTTTTAAATTAACCTTTTGTTGTCCAGTTGCAGAGAAAACAATGAAAGCGAATAGACATTACAACGTGGAAATTGGAACACACATACATACAATAATATAATACATATATAAAACGTAATATTATGAACTGGTTTTTTCAAATACCCTAAAATAACGTAAACAATGACGAGATAAACATGTTGTAAATGCCAATTATTTTTTAAAATAATTTATATTAAATGATTTCAATTTTAGATTATCTGTCGGCGTTTTTTTTTCTTGTAGCAAAAGTAAAGCAATCAGCTATTCGTTATTTCATTTTAAAAAACTGGAAAGTTAGAGGGACAACCCTAAGGTATAATTACAGAAATACAAGCATAAAAGTAGTTCGGATTCCAAGTGTACATTGAATGCAAATACTCGTACAGGAACCCACACGGTTTTTGTCATTGAAGAACAATGTTAAGAAATAGTCGATCTCTTACTCTATGTTTGCAACATACTGTATTATTAAAATAAATGTTTATAAATAATAAACAGGTATATAATTATTTAAGATTTCTAATAAATTTATTAAGTACAATAATGTTTTTATATTATTATTAAGTTATTTTTATGCAATAATTGTAATTGTATAATTTTTTTATCACCATCATTGCGTGCATGAAGCTCTTTGTTTTTCAAGATCACGCTCTAAGAAATCGCGAATTTTTGTTTCACGCTTATCCCGCATATAGTAGGGTTGGTGGCACTTTTCACTGAATTCTGGAAGCATTGGGTGTTGACTGGTGAAATCCAATGCCGCATGTTGCCTCGTTACCAGAGCGAGGGAATGAAAATAATAAATACTTCATCTCTCCTAGTGGGAGTCGAAACTAGAACCGTCGCGTTTATAGTCGTCGTATATTTTGTGCCCGTGCACCACGGCTTCTACATATATATACATATACTATATGTATATAGGAGATATACCTAATATCTGTATTCAAATATCTCTTGCAATTATCTTGGAAGACATAGAAAATTTTGTCTACTTTAAAGACATCGTGACGAAGTAAAGTCAGGAGAAAACACGACCCAGAGACGATGAAATGCAATAATGTATGTTTAAACATATATTATGTACATCTTAATGAAAAGCAATTTCGATGATTCTATGTTAAGTATGTACTTACTCTCTGGCGGTAATATGTAAATTTTAGAAAATTTTCAATCTATATGAGAAATCATTTAAATTTGTTCAAGCCTACACGATTCAGCTATTTTAAATGTATTGATTAATTTTGTAACTTATGTTTACGAATTGCTATAATTATAAATGATACGAAAGTTAATAAAAATTACTTTATTACATATGAAGTTTTTCATTAAATTGGATGATTCTCACATTAAGAATTTGGAATGAAAGTAATAAAATTTTTGTCGTCGTAGTTTTTGTTGTTAATGTTTAATTTTTTTATTTAAAATTGTTGAGATATTAACGTTTTAATGTCATCCTAGGTCAGTTGAATATTGTATATCACACCTACTTAACGTGGTGGTTCTGGGATCAATTACTCAGGTAAATGTCAGTTGTTAATTTATAATATTCTAAATTTCCTGATTATTAGAGTATTTTCATTTCACAACAAAGTGTCTTCGCACTCTTACACTTCGCACACTTGTCTTATTGAGTTTTTATGAAGATCCGTAAATAAAATAAAAAATAAAAGTTTCTAGAGTTCTAGATAAATATAATATTACTAGCGGCCCGCTATCGCGGTTTCACCCGCGTGAACTATGTTATTATTAATTTGTCTCCATGGCTACGTCCTAGTAACGTCTATGCAAAATTTGAGACTCCTAGCATTTGTAGTAAAGGAGTTTCATACAAACTTTCGACCCCAAAAACAACCCCTTAAGAGTCAAATATTGCTAATTCCCGTCTTAGCGAGCACCTACGTCCTATAAGTAACTCCTATGCAAAATTACAGATTCCTAGCACATGTAGTTTCTGAGATTTCGTAATGAGTGAGTGACCTTTCGATTTTATATATATAGATGCATTATGTAGAGGCCATCGTAGCGTAGCAACCCAGCGTCTGACTGTAAACGCGGCGGTTGTAGGTTCGATTCCCACTTGAGAGAGTAAACTAGTTTAATTCCCTCGCCCTAGTAACAAGACAAAGCGCACCGTTCCGCCACCCAACATGAAATGTCTCGAAAAAAATTGCATGCACTTATAGAACTAAAATCTTTACATTTACTCTAAAATCTATTCAAAATCTAAATATAATACCTAGGAAATTAATTTTAAAAAAATACAAAAACCGCCTTCAAACTAAGCCACAAACACGTAATTCCGCATAAGAATTGGGCACGCAATACAAAACAGCCCAAATAACCAGAAACCAGCCACGATATATGTGAACGTGATATAACAATGGATTATGTTAGTGACCTGTTTGTTCATCTTTATTGCAAAATGTTAGTTTGTGGTATTTGTAAGAGACAATAAGAAAATAGAGCATATCTCATTATAAGATACGAGTATACTTAATGTGTTTAATTGAAATGATTTTTATTATTAAGGAGAAGTTAGAGGCCTGTAAACAGACAGAAACAAAAAGCTTGTAAACGCGACAGGTAGTGAGTTCGTTTCTTGATTAAAAGGAAATTAAATATACAATATTTTCACTTCCTTGCTGCGGTAAGGCGGTTTCGGTAGAAATTGGAGAACGGAAGTGTCCTAACGGGAACGAAGTGACTTACACTAAGTTTCTAGGTACCCTGGCAATGTAGCGTGAAGCAAAAAAAGTATGATATTGTTCCCCTTGAATAACAAGTTCTCCTAATAAGAAATTTGATATTTCAGCCTTTTACTATATTCCGCACAAAGCAGGGTATTCAGAGGGAACCTAGTGTTAAGAGTTAAGACAATCCGTTCGCCATTTTCCGCCGAATTCTGAAGGCATTGTGTATTTTTATTTAGAGGATAAGCATGTATGGAATTAATGTCTATTGAATGTCAGGCAGGATAGCTGCCAGCTAATGTAATAGTAAAATATACCATTGACTTTAAAAAGAGCAACTGTTGAGTTTCTTGCCGGCTCTTCTCAGCAGAACTGCCTTCCGAATCGGTGGTAGCTTTTTGTTGACATGTACATTCAACGATTCAAAAGTGCTTATAAAGTTTATTTGAATAAAGAATATTTTGAATTTGAATTTGAATTTTATTGATTGGCGGGACTCGACGCCGCGCTTTGCCTCTACACCAGAGCGAAGAAAGGAAAATATTAAACATTTCATTTCCTTAGGTGGGGGTCGAACCCACAACCAGTCGCGTTTACAGTCACACACTTGTGCCTTTACGTTGCCGGTACCTTTTTTTTTAGAATGGTACTCGTATAAGTTACTATTTGAATAATGCGTGATGTGAATGAAACCGTATAATATTTTTTATAATAACATTCCTAATTTGCGTGTCAATTATATTCAGGGGCGTGCCAATCAATAATAATTATAATTTTCTCTAACTTGCAAAAAAAGTACAGAAATAAATATTATTAAATACTAATATTTATATAGCAATGTGGTATTATTGTAAATTGGAGGCCATCACGGTCCAGGGGCACAGCGTGTGACTGTAACCGCGACAGTCATAGATTCGATTCCCACTCGATTAAATGAATTATTTAAAATTTTCATTTCCTGGAATGCAGCCTGAAGTCAAAAAAAAACTAAACTAAATTATGTTAGTTTAGTACTTACTCTGGACTTTGCCTAAAATGATCCACGGCAAATTGAAGAAGCGGGTGTCTGCCATCATGTTGGGGTGTCGACTGGTCTCTTCTCTCATCCCGCATATCTCTTTCACGCTCCCTATCTCTATCTCTGTCACGTTCACGGTCTCTATCTCTTTCACGATCTCTATCTCTGGGCACTGGGGAAGTAGTTGGAGCTCTTCTATCTCGTATTTCCATTTCGGACTCATCTCGAGATTCCCGTAGCTCTCTTATCTCTCTGGAATCTCTAGATTCTCTGGACTCTCTTGATTCTCGAGACTCCCTCGTATCCCTAGAATCACGTGTTTCCCTCGATTCACGTTCAGTGATCTTTTCTTTCGTGCTGGATATACCATTAGTCGTTGGTTTTTGTTGTACCTGAAACAAATTAGAGAACTTTCATTATTTTCTTTCTTAGATACAAATAAGCTTAAATTTTTCATAAAACTTGTCAACTGCGTTGGTGATTCTGTACTATTTAAGTTATTTTCAATTCAACTAAATTATATAAAATCATTGTGGAGTTTAGTTTTAGTTTTTAAGATAAGGAAAAGCGAGGCAATAAGAACGAAATTTTTCATTATATTTGAAGGTCGAGTTACTTGTAGTACAGATCGTTAAATATTATGTAAGGAAAGTCCTTTCTTCTTTTCCAACTAACAATGCCATGATATTTCACCATTGAGAGGCGCGAGCCGCTCACGAAAGCGTGATGATGTTGTTAAAATATATCTTCAACCTACATATTTTCTTTATGCGATTGCTTTCGGAAATTGAAGTTATTTTTTCAGTTTCAGGCTATATCTCGCACGTAGGCAGCCTAGTTAAAAAACTCTACTCCCCACTTTGCGATGAATTATGGAGACATTGATTGTTAAGTGACGAAACTCAACGCCGGGATTCACCTCGACACTAGAGCGAAGAAATGAAAATATTAAATATTTTATTTTCTCGCATAGAAATTGAACTTATAACCTATCGCCATCACGCTTGCGCCCCTGCGCCACGAGTGGCCTTACTAGACTTTTGAAAAGTTTTCCAATTAATAATAATTTGGATACACAACTTTTATATAAAATTATAAACATTTAAATAGGGGTAGAACATTGTATATATTCTTATTATCTTAGAGTAATAGTTATTTGTGTTACTTTTAACCTTGTTTAAGAAAGATATTTAAAATGAATGTAATGTTGCTATTTAGTTTAGTTTTAAACAAATCTTTTATTTTAATATAAATTTAATATAAAAATGGTACAATAAAATTATACATAATGTTTCTAGTTTAGCTTTCTAAAAATATTTTTTAATAAAATATAGCATAAAATCAGAATTTAAGTAATATGAAATTATGAGTCACATATTACGTGACTTTAATAATAGAAAATAATTTTATCCTAATTATTTTTTTAATTAAATTAATACATAGCCTAGAAATATACCTTCTTATTACGTTTCAAAGTTTTTCTGCTCAACGTCCGTATAACACCATATATATTTTCCATTTTCCCGAAAACACTACATTTATGCACAAAATGACTTTAGTGCCAAATAGGTACAACAGATTAAATAAGACTATAGATAAAATTTTCAATTATTTAAGAAATATATATGTACGTAATTAATAGAAATTAAATAATTGTCTATAGTCCGCGCCGCGCTGCAGTCGCGGAGTGCAGCGGTATGCGCCCGCCCGACGCGCATCAGTGAACTAAGAATTTTACATTTTTATAAATATTTATGTTCTTCTATGTATGTATTCGCTTCGATAAATTGTGTTTAGTTTTAGCAAATTAATTCCTTATACCGCTACATCTTATTTATATATATTTTTTTAAAATTTAGGAGAGTTTTAATGAATGCCAAAAGGAGTATGTAATGCAGCATCAAGGTTTTCTAGATGAAGCCTAGCCTAGCCTGTTAATAAAGGTATGGCATAGCAAGTTGTTTGCTGTGACCTTTGTCAGCATAAATTAAATCTAGAAGTCACAAGTAAACGATATTAGGATTTGTGGTTTTAAGAACCAAATATTTTTTCTTTTCATAAATTCAACATTGTTTGCCTCGTTATGAAAATATTAAATATTTTATTTCCACGAGTGGGAATCGAACTTACAACCTGTCGCATTCACAATCACACGCTTGTACCCCAATAAAATCATAGCTTGTACATTTTAAGTAAGCTAAGTCTCTAGGCAACAGAAAGTGTGTCATTGAAGTGTTAATAAGTGATAATAGTGTCGTCCCGCATACATATTCAGGTCATTTTAAAACATTAAGCATTTATTTTTCTATAGCCATCATAAAATCAACCTTTGATTTTAGCGTTTATTAAAAAAAACTACACTTATCTTGCACTTTCGACCACTTAACAAGATTCCGTGGAGACATAGACATATAAGAGTCAATCTGTGATCATGTAAAAGTAAAATGTCCGAAACCTAGGATGAACACTAATTTCTAAATACTGTTGTTTTTTTATTAAAAGTTGTTTTAATTACGTATATATATAACTTTCATTTTAATTATGTAATTAAAAAATAAAATTAGCTAACAAAAAAATTACCTCACAATATTATAAAATTTAGCTATTTGTCGGTAACTAGACTTTTAATTTGCAGTTATATTAAAAATTATATACACAAAAATAGTGTATATTTTAATTAATTGTTACACATTTTAATCACAGATAACGCGCAGCGGCACAAGGGGGTAACTATGATGCGACAGTTGTGGGTTCGATCTCCACTCGAGGAAGTGAAATATTTAATTACGTTTATATTTCCATTTCTTCGCTCTGGTGCCAAGGCAAAAGCCCAGCGTAGAGTTCCCACTCAACATCAATGACTCAACATCAATGACTTAAAAAAATCGGCAGAATATGGAGAACGGAATATCTTAGTACTAGGTTCCCTCTGCCCACCCTGTTACATGCGGGCGGCGAAATTGATACAACACATTTCATTCATAAGGTTTAAAAATGTCTATTACGCAAGTTGGAACCAATTTGCCTTGGTAATGATACTAATAAAAACATCCACAAGTCCGTGGCCATAGCTTTAGTGGTTACATTTCCAAGATTGTTCATATCATTAATTCCATCGTTTCCGTCCACTTCTTCCACACTTTCTAAAACATTAGTGCTGGCCATGGCGTTGTCGATCCTTTCATTAACCGGACTGATGTGCACTCGCATATACTCGTAGTAGGTTTATGCTTGGTTGATAATATTATACGTAGGTACTAATGGCAGAGACATTTTTAGGATGTAATTTATTTAAAGTAAAAAAAAAATTAAGGCCAGTCGTGCCGCAAAGATACAAGCGTGTGACTGTAATATCGACAGGTTGTGGATTCGTTTCCTACTAGAGGTAATAAAATATTTAAGATTTTAATTTCTTCGCTCTGGTGTCGAAGCAAAGTTCGAATGGAATTCTGTCACTCAACACGCAATGCCTCTAGAATTCGGCGTAAAATGGGGAACGGAGTGATTTAACACTAGGTCTCCTCTGCCCTTGCTATATCCGTCATACTATGTAGTTCCGTATATTATATACACCTAGTGCTTCAAATTTTAATAAATAAACCGCTACTACTGTATTTATAGTTAAAATGTTATATTTCAATTCGTTTTCCGTTACTTTAATACGCAGTAGGGCTAACATTTCCCACTCATAACAAAATTCAAAGTAGAACAGCCATGAGACAATATAAATGAAAATTAGGTCAATATATATATATACATAAATTATAGACATAATTCTAATATAACTCATTGCATTGAATAAATTGTATAACGATGACCGACTTCCTCCAATGACTGGCTTTTCTATGATAATAAACAGTTTTCTCAGTGGCATGCCACTGGCACGCGCCGGTGCTCGCTGACCGTTACAACTGTAGTACGGAGGCACCATTAAAAATTATATGTGGTATGTTCACACCAGCTCTTTGTGGAAATCGATAATTGTGTTATATAACATACTAGAGGCCCGCCCGCGGCTTCGCCTGCGTGAACTACGTTATTATTAATTTCTGTCTCCATGACTACGTCCTAGTGACGTCTATGCAAAATTTGAGACTTAGCATTTGTAGTAACGAAGTTTCATACAAACTTTCGACCCCAAAAACAACCCCTTAGAAGTCGAATATTACAAATTCCCGTCTTAGCGAGCACCTACGTCCTATAAGTAACTCCTATGCAAAATTTGAGATACCTAGCACATGTAGTTTCTGACATTTCGTGATGAGTGAGTGACCTTTCGATTTTATATATATAGATAGATTAATATAAATAACACTTCATAAATTATACAATAGAGGCTTGTCGTGTAAACACAGGTTGTGGGTTCGATTCCACTCGAGGAAATGAAAATATAAATTTCGTTTCGTTGAGTTTTACCATATGACACGTAATATCTTCAGAATTCGGCGGAAAGTAGGAAACGGAAGTGTCTTAATAAGAACGGAGTGTCTTGAAAATAGGTCCCCAGGTTCCCTCTGCCTACTCTGCCATGTGCGTACTATGGAAGCGTGACGGAAAGCATGAGGAACGGATATTTTATCAACGCGACTTTTTTAATTTATTTCTTTGACATAATTTAAGAGCTCTAGATCCTGTATAAGATATACCCATAAAATATAAGTAATATTGTTAATCATCCAATATAATAACAAGAGAAAGTTTTATGTTTTTATTTTTGAAAGTATTATTTAAAACATGTTCATTTACAATTCACTTATTAAACACAAAACCAAGTAGTCCGTAACTTTTAAAAATTAGGGGAATAGGCGCTTTTTGTTTGTAGGCTTATTTTTTATACACAATACACAATAGAGCACTCAGAAGGAACCTAGCGTTAAGACACTCTGTTCCCCACTTTCTGCCGAATTCTGGAGGCATTCAGTGGCAGAACTCAACGTCGCGCTTTGCCTCGAGCGAACCAGAGCGAAGAAATGGAAATAAAAATATAAATAAATATTTCACTTCCTCGAGTGGGGACCGAACCTACAACCATCGCGTTAGTCACAACCTTGTGCCATTTTTTGTGCCAAATTTGCTAAAACCCCTAAAAAAACAAACTAAAAAAAGCAATTTCCTTTAAAAATAACAAATAATTATACGTAATTTTCAATTTAAAATTATAGGTATAAGCATATAGCTATCGCTGACATCGTTACTGATGTGGTAGTATCATTGTTTCATTGTTCGTGGAGCGGAAGATGTCTATACATAATGTTTAGCATCTGTTGCCTTTATTGTAGTTGGCCTTGTTGCACGCGATCTAGCTCTACCATTTTTTTATTTAAATTCTTCAATTTTTCTTTAAATTTTCTTATTGAGCTGGTGAAAATCATAAAATATTGAGATAAGAGCTATGGGGATTTTTATTTATATTTTGAAGTTTTATTATAACAGTTAAATATGTTAATTAAAATGGAATACATATTAGTACAAAAGAAATTGGTTTTTTTTTGTAAGTAGATAAAGAAATCAAAGTTAATTTTTATATTTTTGTCGCAATATGGAATATTCTAATAATTTCTCTTAAATCTACTTCTAAGGTATAAACGCTAAATATTTAAAAGTACATAATTTACCAAATTAAGATGATTTCACAAGCCTACGTACATAATTGATCTGGTGGGCAATTCAAAAATTTTGTAAATGCACGAAAGTGAGCAGTCACGCTCTCATTGGAGCAGCTATTAGCTGAATGAAATTATCAATTACATACTGGTACCCAATCCTGAATGTATGTAGAAATTTGAAATTTAAATTCATATATTGTCCCTTTAATTGTTTTTGAAGAAGTTTATTAAGAAAAATATCTTTTTTTTTTTCAGTTTCGTAATAGTAATGGGCAGATGGCCGCTAATATTAAGAGTTTCCACCGAATTCTGGAGACATTGTCTGTTGATTGGCCTAACTTAACGCTGTGTGTTTGCCAAAATAAGTAATCGAACCCATAACCTATCACGTTGACAATTACAAACTCGAACCCTGTGGCACGACAGGCTTTAAAGTACCTTTTATTTACATTATTAAATATGTGTACGATAAAGAAAAATAATAACTTATATTATAACCTTTTTTTGAAAATTCCCTTATTTTCAGTATATATTTTCATTTTAGAAATTTTCGTACTACAAAACGAAATGATCACCAAATATACACACTATTATTAGATTGCTTATAATCATAAATTAAGTAAGTCTATAATATAAATAAATAAATGTAACTTTTACAAGAGGAATAACAAGCATAATGCCGAAGAGTCTGCATTCAGGTAAGTACTGTACGGACAGGAAGCACGGACCAGTGCACCGGTTGCTGCGTTGAGCCATGGCGGCTGGACACCTTGTACTACATTGTATTTACCATTGTGTTTACCATTAATATTTACATAGCGCGATATCGACAACAGGTTGATTTTATTTGGGAATTAAGCGAATTATATTAAAATTATTATGTACTTATAATGTACATAATACGATTATATTATGGTCCAAGCATTTGTTTTATTCCTATTTTCTTTTATCTTTCAGTCCAGTTCAGTACTTAGACTATGGGGTTTCGAGCGTGCCAATCGAACACTAATCATTTCGTCAATGCCACCTTATATGGAATTCTTTTATCTTTAGAATTTGTAGGCTTAAGTAAGCAGAGAGAGAGTATATAAGAGAGTGACGAGTTTGTCTAATCAGGACGTGGTCTGCTTTAGGTCTTTAATTGGATGGAGGGTGGAAAACAAAACGACATTAAATTCTTATTGGTTCGTGAAAATATAAAAAGTCCAAGAAATTAGGAAACTTTACTACCTTTACTTTTACTGTGTCGACACAAAGTGCGATCTTGAGTTCAGATATTCAACAATGCCTCTAGAATTCGACGGAAATGGAGAACAGAGTCTCTTAACACTAGGTTCCCTCTGCCTACCCTGCTAAATGCGGGATACAGAGTGAAGCTGGCTCCTACTTAACGAGTTACAACAAACTGTCACCATCACCAGTAATGTCAGCTATTGAAAGTAGATGAAAAATGAATGCAATATCAGAAGCTATTTTCAACAAAATTGGTCACGCACGCACATACGACAGATCGACTATCGCAATATTTGTTAAAATGTTAGTTCTATTCTAGCAAATCGATATCTCGTTTTGCACTTAATCGATGTAACGGTGTGTTCTGTTTTACGATTGTATTATGTTTTTAAGATGATAATATAGACGATAAGTATACGATTTGTGGTAGCTTGAATTAATTATCTTCATGTATAGAAGGAAATACACACGTCACCTTTTAAAATTTAATTTGGATAGGAATGACATTTCGAATTAGTATAATACGAGGCCGTTTTCATTAAAATTTATTCTGAACTAGCATCTATTATATTTATTTAATATAAGTTGATGTAGAATATTTAAAATAAAATATATTATATAATAGGTTCGTTAGTGTTAGAGGTTATTTTATATGTCAAGATTCCCGCTCAATTTTATTAACATTAGTGTACGATACAGAGTATAAAAATATTATTTTATCTAAATCGTTCTAAAAAACGTGGTACGAATGTATCTTGTTCATTCGAAATTTTATATTTTTTTTACTTTTACTATTTACTTTCTACTTTGTCGCCTTATAATTTATTATTTTGTTAGTATACATGTACATATTATTTACTTTATTTGGACGCTCTTGTAATTTATCAAAGAGTAGATGAAAATATATTTAAAACAAGAAACTGCCATTGCTGTTTTTACAAAAAAACCGAATGTTCACACGGATCCACGTGTAATGTAACATTAGGAAACGGAAGTACGGTCGGATTCCCGCGCAATTGTCACCCGGCGACGCGCGACGTGACGGATTTTATTAGTTTTGCGTTGTTGTACTGTATTGATAACATCAGTAACCACGAAGGTTTTTACCTAACTTGCATTTTTACATTTATATATACGAAAATAGGGAACGGAAGTATCTTCATGAGAATAGAATGTCTTAACACTAGGTTCCCAGGTTCCCTCTGCCTACCTTGCTAAGTGGGGTATACAGCATGAAGCAAAAAGAAAAAAGTACAAGCTTACAACTAGATACTACTTTGTTTTATCTCAACTTTCATACATTTTTATGTCTTGGTATATCCGCGTGTGGACATAAAAAGATAATTTTAATACAATATTCTATTAAACTTGACATCACATAAAACTACGGTCATACTATAAATACAAATAAAACAATTACTTTTAATAAGTATCCATAAGTCTCATCTACGTAGACGTTAGCTATAAAATTATAATTTTCATTTACTTTGGCAATATATTAATTATCATGTGAGCATCGCTCCATTTCTGAAACCTATTTCCAGGTTTTTTTTTAAATCAACTATGACGAAAGGTTGTGTCACTACCATTATTTGAAACGTGTAAATACTCGTCTTTGCCAACAATGGTTATAGGAAATAATTTCTCAATAATAACACGCGCGGCAAGTGAAAAAAAAAAGTTATTACAATGTTGGAGTGCGTTAGAGAAAGTTCAATTTAATATTCATGTACGATCTCGTAAAGTCGATTACGGTTGGATTACCAAAAAGTTTAAACTTAAATTACTAGGTAATCAAATCTTAGAACGGCCTCATCGTTTTAAATGAGAAATTTGTTATTTACACGTAACAGTGTATCAACTAAAATTGTATTAAGCTTTATTCTACTAGTACTGTTCTTATAGCTTTCCGATGTATCCCGCACATAGCAGAGTAGGCAGAGGTAACCTAATATGAGGGCACTCTGTTCTCATTAAGACACTTCCATTCCCCACTTAATTCTGGTGGTATAGCGAGTGGCGAAACTCTTTTTGTTTGTTTGTTATCTTGTTTTAGTCAATTTAAACATATAATGTTCTAGTCTCATAAGATTTTTTTAGCATAAGAATTATGATTGTATACTACGTTGGCTGCCTATTGAATAAAAATTAATAAATAAATAAACTCAACGCCACGATTTATTAACGTCAGAGTGAAGAAATGAAAATATTAAATATTTCAGTTTCCTCGAGAGAGAATCGAACTCACACCCTATCGTGTTTACAGTCACATATGTCCACTGGCCTCAACTTTTTCTTGCATATATAAAACATTTGAAAGAAATAATATGGTATGCGAGTGTAAATCACAATAATCGTGAAATAAGAAGCGGTGCGCCTTGACCAGTGAAGGGTCATGTTTGGTCGTAGCTGCGTGCGACAGGTGCGTTAATCGTTAAATAATGGTGAGGGAATGACATCTGCGCCTATTTGAATTCTATACAAACTTGCAAATTATATTTTTTTGTATTGTTCTCAGGCCCTAGCTTATAAATGTTGTGAAATTTTCGATTTTTTTTAATAATTTAAATGTATGATATTAAAGAATTTCGTATATTACAAAATAGAAATAGTTTTGTGACCAATTAAGAAACAATAGTATACCCGGATTTGAATTTTGATATTATTTTATATACATATTTTTTTCATCTCAATTATTGTAATATTTTATTATAATTGAACAATCTAAGGTCGTGTAGAGTTTGAAAGAAATAATTCTCTGTGATACAATAACATACAATAACGTATAAATGCGTCTTAGTTAATAAAACAATACTTATTCACATCTATATGATTTGTCAATTACGCATTTTTCATTCAACTATATTTATTTATGTGTGTGTGTGACAAAGAAAAGAAATATCGATTAAACGACCATTCCTTGCATCGAATGATATAATGATCGCCAGAGTATTTGATAATTATAGTGAAAACCGATAATTTCAGTGAAACTTAATACACTGCACAACACTACCTGAGTGACGTCACTTTTCTCCTTCAAATTCTCAAGTCTAGCGAGGATCTCCTTAACAGACACTTTAGGCTCGGTGGTTTCTTCGTGGATCGTCTCCATATGACCACTGGACGAGGACGAGAAACTTTGTGGGCACTTTTTGTTTTTACGACGCATAGGTTCCGGATCGCGAGTATCCGCTCCCGAATCGGAGTCTTCAGGAGCGGAGGCATTTTCACTAGACGCGGCGCCTTCTGAGGAGTTTATGAGGGAGTCCAGGCTAGGTGCTCGTCGGGGAGGTGGGAAGTCATCGTCGACCTCCAGGCCGTAGACTCTTTGGAGGTGGCGCCAGTTGTCGCGCATCGCGGCGGAGAGGCGCGGGCGCTGCATGGTGCGCGCGAGTGCGCGGTCACGGTTCGACTGCGCGATCGCGGACACCAGCGCTATGGGGGTATGGGAGGTTCTGTTGTCGTTTTGACACGGGACGTCAGGTTATCTCTATTAGAGGTTGTTGAAGGTTGTGCTGATAGCTCTATTGTTATTGATGCATATTTTATAGGATTTTTGTTGTTTTTGATAATAGAGTTGTATTAAATTATGTGGTTCGATAAGAGCGGAATTAGGCGTATGTGAAAAATTTGAGCCTAACGATTTGTTGGAAATTTTTCTTAATTGGTTAAATGGTAAAGCAGATATAAGTGATACAATTAATATTAGACTCTATGATCTTTAATTCTGTATAAAATATTTATATTATAAAAAGAATAATATATATTTTTTTATGATAGCCAAAATCTATGATTGTGTCAATAATTTCTAAGAATTATGGAAATAGTAAACAATATAAAATATCCATCAAATATACGTGTAAATACTTTACCGCATTATCAGTCAGAGACTTTAAATAACAAAACTTCATCCTTTTACAAAAGTCGGTTAAAAATGTAATATTATTATTTTAACTTAAATTATTTTTACAAATGTAGGAAGTTATTTCTGATCATAAGCCACGCATATATAACATATAGCTTAAGTATATTTAGTTGATGAATATATTACCTGGTCTAATAACTTTTTATATCTCGTCTTCACAGTGAAACTATGAAAACAAAGCAAAATATGCACGAAGTTGGAGAGGAAAGTGTTAAGATATTTATGCTAATTTTTTACTTGAATTACTTTTGTATAGTTATAGACTTATTTACAAAATATTTTCAAAATTTATATTTCTTTTAAGCTTCACGCAGTACACGCATAATAAGAGGGTAGGCAGAGAGAACGTTAGAAGCCTAGACTCTGATCCTATTAAAACACTTCCGTTACTAACTCTTCGCCGAATGTCCCGAGGCGGGACTCAACGCTGCACTTTGCTTTTGTTACCAAAGCGAAGAAATGAAAATATGAAATATTTCATTCTCAAATCGAGCTCACTACCGTCAAGTTTACACTATTGTGCCCTATTTGGCCTGAAATTGCATTTTTTTTAATTAGGCCCCATATTATTTTTTAAATTCAATTCATGGTCAAATAAGTAGGCCTAATTTCTAACTATTATTAAATTTTACTATATTAAGTTTGCTATATACATGAAATTTGCTATATACATAAGTGAAAACTTAGGTCGTAAAAGCTTTCTAGCGTTTAGCTTTTAATCTTTTCTAAGAGCAAGACAGACGGTTATCAAAATTAGGATTTTTAACAACAATAATTCGTTTATTTTATTTGATAGCCCGGCGTTGAGTTTCGCCACTCAATACGTAATGCCTTGGAAAATTCGGCGGAAAGTTTGGAACGGAATATCTTAACCCTAGGTTCCCTCTACCTACCCTGCTGTGTACGGAATACATCGTGAAGCTGATTTATTTTCCTTTATTTTATATATAATTGCGTCATTTTCTGCCACAGGTGTTCGGACAGTGTAACGACTGTAACGGGTTGTAACGGACCCTCATTCTGGAGCAAATTAGCGAATCAAATCTGATATCTACTATAAGATTTAATTGAAGTTATCTAATAATTGATTTATATGGTTTATAGTCAGGAGCTTATATATTTATAAAATTTATAAAAAATATTTTTATAGCATCAGACCGCACATAGCAGGATAGGGAGAGGGAACACTAGCTTAGTGTTAGACACTAAGTTTCCTTTAAGACACTTCCGTTTACTTTGTAAAAATATATTTGAAGATATTTGTGTTCATTTAATTTAAATTATTATCACAAACTAAATAACAAATCAATAATCAGTACTGATATATTATCAAAATATATAAGTCATTGCATTTTTAGAAATAGATATCTCAAAATGAAAAAATGCAAAATTTTTTAAACAATTCCCAACTTTATTTTCTATTTTGTTTAATATTTTATAACTATAGTATTATATTTTTATTGCGTTATTATGTGTAGTTATATATGTATATGAACTGCAACGGCCAGTGAGCATCTGTACCTCGTTAATGTAACTGTATCAATTACGTACAATCAACGTTTAATTGGGTACAATAGAATGGCTGGTTATGGCGCAGAAACGAGCTTTTGTTAAATAAGTTTATTTAAATAGGCATTGTTAGTATCTATTTATTTATTTAATAATATATAAGAGCTTTTTTTATATTTAATTTTTTCAGGTTCACGCTCTATCCTGTATGTACCAATGTAGGTAGAGGAAATCTAGTGTTAAGACACTCTGCTCTCCATTTTCCGCCGAATTCTAGAAGCATTGAGTGTTCGGTCCTGGAACTCAACCCCGTGCTTCGTTCCATACCAGAACGAAGAAAAAAATATTAAATATTTCATTTTTACAACTGGGAACCTGCGGCACAACTGGCCTTTAATGTAAAAAACTATAAGTAAGAAATATAAGATAGTTATATAACATTAAAAACATTTTACTGTGATGCAATGTAATGTCTTATTTACTATATACGGTATAAACAATATTTGCTTGCTTATAATTAACAATAAACGAGTTTAAATCGCTTTCTTTTACAATACTGGTAATATACGGGATATTATTAAGTCATTTCGAATAACATTTATTCAGTTTTCTTATTATTTCATCGATTACATCTGCATCACGCTATACGCTATACACGTAGTGTAAGACACTACGTACGTTTAAAATACTTTTAATTTCCTGGTAAAAAAGGCAAAGCGCAGGGTTGAGTTGCGCCACTCGACACACAATACCTCAAGAATTCGGCGATTTTAATGTCATAGGATAAAGCGTGAAACTAAAAAAAATGTTTTTATATGTGACTTACGAGACAGGGCGAACAAACTTAAGAATACATGACTCAATTCTTTATTTCCAAACGATTTTATATTGCTTTCCATTTGAGATATTTTCTCTTACATAGTTTTTTGCTTTTTATATTTTCTTAAATAACTCTAATCTATATAATATCTTAGTATAGACATTTATGTAATTTTTGAACTTTGCATCATTTTGTCATCCATCATAGTAAAAACTAAAATGATGTCAAAATGAAGATTGCTTATTATGTAATATGTTGAGGTTAAGCAATTTCGGAAGTAAGGAAATATTTACTTTGGACCGCACGAATCGTTTAATTTTAAATATCACTAGACTTTCGGCTGAGTCATTCTTTGTCACTTTATCAAATATTCACATAATTTTCTATGATATAACGCTCTTCACGTTATAAAGACAGTGAATGTGTTTACATAAATAATAGATTCTTTTCAGAAAGTATTTTATTTTGACCTAATTTTATCAATTAATTTGACGATTTAATTGACAGAATTCAACATTCAATTATATTATTGTAAATTAATGCACAGTAGTTACAACACCTTGGTTTTACGTCGTAAAAACATAATTGTAATTAATAATAGCAAAATTGAATTGTGTTTTATCAAAACAAGTATAGATAAAATAAATAGAATTATTATTTCTCCTCTCTCAATAAAGAAATTTTAGATTTTAATAAATATAAGATTAAATATAATCTGCAATATAATAAATAGTTTTTAAGTATTTATAGGAGGCCAGTCGTAACGAAGGGGCACAAGTAACTGTAAAGGCGACAAATTGTGGGTTCGATTTCCACTCGACGCTACGACCCGGTGTTGATTGTTCCTACAATATAATAAAAAAAAACTTACCTGTGAACACTGCAAAGCAAACTCCACTATGATAGCGTGGGCGTGATGCGCGAGCGGCACGTGCAGCGTGAGTGGCGGTTCGCGACCCGGCGTCAGTTGTAGCGTAGCGGGCGCGGGCGACGCCGCGCGGAGCCCTTGTAGAGGTATCGAGCGACGTGTTGTTAGGCCGTTGGGACCTGTGCAGGTATATTTTTTTTAATGTTAAGTGATATGAGGGAATAGTGTTATGATACATCCGTTCTCCACTTTCCGTCAAATTCTGGAGGCATATCGTGTTGAGTGGCGGAATTCGTTACCAGAGCGAGAAAATGAAAATATTAGATATTTCATTTCCACGAAGCTAAAAAATCAGGATTGAGGACTTTTAAAAGATATCACTAAATTCAGACATACAGATTATAAAAATAAAAGCATTACCACGGTTAACATATTCGATGTTTTTACAATATATCTATAAACTCATACTCATTTACCTTTAACTCCAATAGTAACAGCGTTATGCGAGACCGCCAGCACAGCGTTTTCGCCCGGTGGCATTCTCGCTGAGAACAATCTAGCGAAATAAAACGGCCATTCTCTAGCCATTTCTACAGCTTGCCGTTTAGTATTGACCCTTGGAGGTCCATTCTGTGAACGAAGAAATGCTGATCCTGCGCGTCTTTCTGTTGTGCTTATACGTAGAGATGGTGTGCTTGATGTTATGTCGTGGACGATCTAGGGAGTAAATTAGTGGAAATAAGTAAATATTGTTAGATTTTCATAATTGCTTGAACAATTTGTTTTTGTATTAAATTTTCATTTTAATGTAGACTATATTATCATTTCATTTGAGAAGATCAATACTCAGTATATATTCCAGTCTTTCAGTTGCAATATGAATAGTAAGCAGAGAAAATCTAATAAAAGTTGTATGTCCCTTCACTCTGAAAGACATGCTGACATTATTTTAATAGACAGTGTTAATTTTGTAATTAAAAATCAATACATTATATTAAAAAATATATTATATTTTTGTTTTATTTTAGACAACAACATTATATAATTTTAATTGTTTATTATTATTTATTTATACATCAAAAAATCGCCACAATATTAATACTCACTTGAGCGTACAGCAGATCGAGTATAGCAGGTTCACTATACGTTTCTAAAGGCGTGAACACTTCCTTGCGCACGCGCAGCTTCCACGGCACGCGGGAGTACGTTATATACGATCGCTCTGATGGGAGCAATGCCGCTGGGGCTGGCACGTCACCTGTTAATATATGTGTAATCATTAAAAATATATTTATTGATGATTTTTATATTAAAGATATTTTGTTGAAACTGATTCTTTGTTACATATCTATACAAATAATAGAAGAGCTGAACAGATCGTTTGGGTGAAAGGGATAATCTCAATAACTAGGATTTATAAAATAAACAAACACATTAAGTGAAATTTCCCAATATACAATAGTGAAAGCTACATTTAAATCGCCTGACAATTTTGTTAAAAATTGTTTTGGGTTCTATTATATTAATATGATAGCGAAGAAATATGATTTAATTATATACAGGGTGTCCCAGGAGTCAACGATAAAACGAAACCAGGTGATAGACCAAGTCGTGACAGTTATGAGAAAAATATAAAAAAAAATCTTTGTCATGTATTTTTCATATTATATTGATTTTAAAAAATATCGGAAAAACCGACACCCTGTGATGGTTTTTCAAGTCCCAGGACTACAAATATTACTCTTTCTTCATTTTTTTTTCTGTAATGTAATCATGAATAACCCTTCTGTGAATTACAGTTTAAGATTTAAACATACCTGCATTAGTTTTTAATAAAATGTGGTGTTTTTGCCATACATTAAATTCAAAATATTTACTACACCCAACTTTAACCGACTGTACTATAAAAAAAATGTACTACACTGTTTTTGCAAGTAACTTTAAAAGTTGGCGCATTTAATCTGGATTCCGAAATGGTACGACACTTGCTGGATTACTTCTTTGTTGAAGAGAGAAAAATCGAAATACACGATAATCGGGATGACGTTTAGCTTTTTGGTATCTTTTCCGATACATTCTAGCTGCAGCATTTGCGTTACATAACCATTCTCTA
>HE669194.1:47183-78048 GCA_000313835.2 Heliconius melpomene melpomene | reverse complement strand
TACATTTGGATTTTAATTGATTTATGTAATGGATTATATTAGAAGAATATTTAAAATGGAGCGGATAACCCCGAATAGGGTAGTAGGTGTAGCCACGAATAATAGCGGATGTCATTGGTTGACAGCTATGGCGTGAGATGTTCACCAATTAACCTATTGGCTCCTAATCTATTGTAATTTTGTTAATCTTGTGAGATTTATTGTAAAACTGTTATGTAAACGAGTAATAAGACATTGTGGAATATAAAAGTGACTTTTATTTAAACATCTCTGTTCCTACAACGCCCACAAATGAATAGTGATAGCCAAGACCGCTTTGAGGCCCCTTCTGATGCTTCTACATCAGAAGTGGGATTACCAGCAACGGATAAGGAACAAAATACAGGACAGAGTGTTAAAATTTCACAAGATGTGAAAATTGTAAAAAATGTGAAGTTGAAAATTTATTTTTGACATGCAGAAACAAAATTTTACGGGAGCCATTAGTATCTGACATTAAGAAAAATAATGTTATCAAAGTCTAATTCTGATGCTGCAGACCACGACGCTCGCACTTGGTGTGACATATGTTTACAAGAAAAACTTATTTTGGCAGTGATTTGATAATTACAATGAACAAGACCCAAAAAGAGTTAAGAGAGAATTTGACAAATCCGAGATTGTGAGAGCAAAATCAAATAATAAGCAATTATCGAAAGTATTAAAAAAATAAGTTAAGTATTCGTGACAATAAGAATATCGCTTCTGATTTAATGCGGAACTCAAGTTCCCGCAGGATTCAGTTGACATAGTTAATGAATATTCCGTCAGCTTTGGTGGAAATTTTGCCGAGAAGATAAAAAAAAATAGGTGTCCTAATATCAGTGGAAAACCACAAATAGATAACATCAAACTGTCGTTCGTTTTACTTGATACTTGATGAAATTGAAGTTGTAATTATTATAAATTCGTTAAAATCTAACTGTGATTTTGGTGTAAGGGGTGCAATGCAGTAAAATAGAAGAATATACTAGCATAAACCTTGCTATCAAATATGGCATTCCACAGGGACCGACTCTATTTTTAATATTGAACTTACCTACAAACTTTGGAAAAAAATGTGTCTTTTGCTGATGACACCGTTTTACTGGTAAAAGAAACCTGGGAACAAGCCTTTCATAGTGCTCAAGCACTTAAGGGATCGGCGTCATATTGGCTTGCTCAATCTAGTTTTTCCCGGAATTAAATGGCTACAATTAAGAGATCTGTTCTTAACTAGATTTGATACTTTTGAGAGTCCAGCCGCAAATTTATGGCGAGTACTCAATGGTGGTCCATGGAGGGACTACTGTTTATCTGCGTATGCCGGGCGCAGCTTATTACACTGTTCAGAAATATTTAGAGGATAAACATGTATGGAAATAATGTCTATGAATTTCATGCAGGATAGCTGCCAGCTAAGATTATTACCAAATTAATGAAGTTATAAATGTTAACACGCCTTGGGAATGAAATGCTCGCTCCAGTCTGTTTCAAATAAAAAGAGGACACCCGATTGGTGAGAAGACTACTCCGACTATGGAAGTGAAAAAGCCACTGATAGAATCATCACAGAGATGCTATAACTGTGACAAGCAGGGTCACGTACCCAGTGATTGTTGTGGCAATAGTAGTTGTAATAGCAATTTCTTATTTACGTTGTGAGATTTCAGATACTACCTCATCTCTACAGTCTAAGGAAGTTGGTGTACATATGAAGGTGATTACTCCAACTTGCTTCACGTGTGGTGAATGCGGCCACATCGCAATGCGCTGCATCAGTATGGATACCAAGGCAAGCGATGAACGGGTTGAACGATGGGTGAATGTTTGCTCCATTCAACTAACTATGGATCAGTGCTTAGATGAATCTGGTGAGAAGTTTTCATTTTGTTTCGGCTCTGTTGCTGAATGCTCTTTAATAAAGTAAGCTCTGTCGAGATAGATAATAATAAGTCATGGCAAGATGTACTACCTGACAATCAGCTAGCCATTAGCGCAGCTATTATGAGTAGGATAACCAGGGCGAGTCCTTTAGAATTGTTAGTAGTAAAGGTTTCTATGCCTCTAAACTTAATGTAATTAGCAACGGATGAATTTGATTTGAATCTTATTATCGAGCAATCGACACGACCAAAAGAAGCTAATGCTTCTTCTGAGAAGGTTTAGTTTGATAAACGTAAAGCAAAGTTAAAGAATTAAGTAGGTGATTATGTGCTGTAACCAAACCAAGCTTGACCCAAAATTTTAAAGACTCTTAAAAAAGCCCGTAAGCCCGTAGTAATTGGCTTTCAATTCTAGTAGTGCTGGAGATTGCAAGCAACAAAATAAAGTCAGAATGTACCGATGACGGCCATGTTAAATAGTTACATACCCCTTTTACCCTGTAGTAGCCTGTGTGGCTAAGACAAACAAACAAAGCTAAGACAAACAAAACAAACAAAAAAAAACAAAAAAAAAAAGAAAAACTAGCCTTTGTGGCAACGACTAGCCCTTGTGGCAACGACTAGACTTTGGGGCAACGACTAGCCTTTGTGGCAACGACTAGCCCCTGTGGCAACGACTAGCCTGTGTGGCGACGAGTGGCCTGTGTGGCGACGAGTAGCCTGTGTGGCGACGAGTAGCCTGTGTGGCGACGAGTGGCCTGTGTGGCGACGAGTGGCCTGTGTGGCGACGAGTAGCCTGTGTGGCGACGAGTGGCCTGTGTGGCGACGAGTGGCCTGTGTGGCAACGAGTAGCCTGTGTGGTAGCAGCTGGCCTGTGTGGCAGCAGCTGGCCTGTGTGGCAATGACTAGCCTTTGTGGCAAGTACTAGCCTGTGTGGCAATGGCTGGCCTGTGTGGCAAAAAGTAGCCTGTGTGGTAATGACTGGCCTGTGTGGCAATGACTTGTCTGTGTGACTGTTAGCCTATGTGGTATTGACTAACGGATGTGACATTTGTAAGATTGTTATGTTTGCCTTATACGAAATATTTCGTAGTATTTGTAATACACTTATAAAATTGTATTCACTATGAGTTCACTGTTACATCCACTAAGTCTGGTGTATATAATATACTAAGAATATTGTGTGGTCAGGAAGACCGAACGGGACGTATTGCAAAGCACTATGTTTATTGTTCACAGATTGAACCTATGCACACGAGGACGTGTGACGATGCAGGACGGCCGTGACGGCGCGCTGCTATGTATTTGTTTTAATTATAATTTCGCAATTATTACGTTTGGATGTTAATTGTTTTATGTAATGGATTATATTAGAAGAATATTTAAAATGGAGCGGGTAACCCCGAATAGGGTAGTAGGTGTAGCCACGAATAATAGCGGATGTCATTGGTTGACAGCTATGGCGTGAGATGTTCACCAATTAACCTATTGGCTCCTAATCTATTGTAATTTTGTTAATCTTGTGAGATTTATTGTAAAACTGTTATGTAAACGAGTGATAAGACATTGTGGAATATAAAAGTGACTTTTATTTAAACATCTCTGTTCCTACAACGCCCACAAATGAATAGTGATAGCCAAGACCGCTTTGAGGCCCCTTCTGATGCTTCTACATATATATATCCTTGAAAGCTTTGAAATACACATTAAATATAAAATCACTTTGATTTCCTTTAATCCTCAAAGGAAAACGCGTATGGTTTCAAAAATTGTGGGAAGTGAAGTACGGAGTGACTTAGGTATACAAGAAAAAACTGGTTAAGGGCGAGTCGTACTCGCCCACCGAAAATGTAGGTCAACGGGAAGTACAACTTATAAAAGTTTACAAACTCATGTTTGCGAGCGCATTTGATTGTTAATTATAAGATGATTTTTCGATGAAATACCTACCAATATTCACTTTTTGGGTTTTTTCCTTTATTTGTATTGTAAGTTCAAGACAAATATTCTTGATAGACGTATATACGAACAACTGATCCTAAAGGGTTCCGATTACACATTTTGATTACGGAAGTACATAATCCTAAAGATAGCTAAATTTGGCCTTAAAATTCACAATTTTGTTATATATAGTAGGGCAGAAGCAACCTAATGTTAAGAGACTCCGTTACCACTCTCCGCTCAATTATTAACTTAAGATCTTTTACGTCGGACCCCCTTTGTCGGACTCTTATTTTATGCCTCTCATCTACTAGAGACAGGCACCATCTCTCACTTGAATCTGTAACATCATTTGAGATGCCTAGCCCATGTTTCTTAAGGCTAATTTCTTTCTTCAAAGGTTGTTTGTTAGAGATTGCTATCAGCAATAAGACCGCCTTTGCACGCTTTGGATTTATCTTAAGATTCACATTTATTGTCCTCTGTATCAGCTTTGTATGCAATAAAGTTTTTTCTATCTATCTATCTATCTAATATATAAACACCCACATGGAATATTAAGTTTAACTAGGAACTTAAAATCCAAGTGCTCTTTGTCCCTCAGCTCCGAGACAAGCCAACTCGAGTACACAGTAAACATTGGAAGTCGCAATGCAGTGCATAATATCATATGAGAATATTCTGTTCAACATAAAACTAGAAAAATATAAAGCTTTCTGACTTCATTTTGTTTTCATAGTAAAACATTTTTTTAATATAAGTAATTAATTCGGCCTTTCGTGACTGTAAAAGGTTGTGGGTTCGGTTCTTACTCGAGGAAATTAAATATTTAATGTTGTCATTTTTTCGCTATGGTCTCAAAGAAAAGCGGCGCTGAGTTCCGCCCACTCAACACACAAAGCCTCCAGAATGCGGCGGACAATGTAACGGAGTGTTTTGACACTAGGTTCCCTCTGCATACCCTGCTGCGTGAGAGATACAGTGTGACATTAAAAAAAAGTAATTAATTAGTTCCTCGACTTGAGTACTTTTGAGGTTAAGTGTTGATACACTTAAAATTCCACTCGAGTTCAACGGTTAAATGATCCTCATTAGCTCAACCTGGGTCAAGAGTTAGGAAAAATGAACAGAATATACAAACTTTAATACTTAAAATCTATCTCGTATCGTAGTTACAGGTTACTTTTCAATTAAGGATAGCAATTATATTTATTTTTATACCCGGTCTGGTAAATATAAAGAGCAGTTTTGACTCTAAATCGTCTCTAAACAATGAATTACAGTAACAAATATATTTGCCTTAAACTATTAATAATATCCGTATCGAATATTTATTTCTATTATTTAATATATTTTACATTATAGTAATTACTAAACAATTTTATCCATCAAAATTCAAATTTACTAGCCATTGCCCGGCGGCGGCCGAACGATTTATACTTAGTGACTTGCTATTAATCAATGTTTATGATTTGAAACATTAAAATACATCGTTTGTTTTATGTTCACGATGTATCCCGCACTCAGCGGGGTAGGCAGAGGGAACGTGGGAACGTAGTGTTAAGACGCTTCCGTTTCCCGTTTTCCACCGAATTCTAAAAAAATTGCGTGTTAATTCAACGCCGAGGCCAAGCGTGCCTCAACACCAGAGCGTAGAAATGAAAATATTAAATATTTAATTTCCCCGAGTGGGAATCGAATTCACAGCCGCGTTTTGATCACACTTGTGTGATCCTTGCGCCACGACTGGCCTCATCTAAGTATGTTCTTTTTTTTTGTTTGAGATGGTAGCCCTATTGGCTTTTACAGCGACACCGGTTGGGTATGGAAGAGGACACTCTGAGGAAATGCAAGCACTATGTGGCTGCCTGTGACGAAACATCTAAGTATAATATAATTATTTATTTATTTTCAGAAAGAGATAAATACCTAGTATGAGTTGAAAAATATTAATCAAATTAATTAATTATTGTAGCGTGAAATATCAACATAATATTATTATCAACGAGGTTGATGGTAATACTGACAAATAAGATTTGGGACATTTAGGGGGGGTTATGTAGGGGTACTGATATAAGTTGCTGAGTATTTGAGTCGCAGTGCGGTGCAACGAAGAAGCAAGTGAGAATGTAAGTGAAGATAAATAATAAAAAAAACTTATATTGATTCTATAGCCTCAATTTGTTTTACGTTTTTTTTTTCAATTACATTGGTTTATTATAATAAAGTTATATAGTTTAGTGCTGTATAGTCTTTTTTATAGATTATTATATTAAATTATTAATTAAATCTTATTAATTAATTCTTCTTCTCTTTTATGATAACTTGTGAAATGTGAACAAAACTTAAACTGAAGGTGAACGATTTATATGTAGTGTGAATCTACGTTTTTATTATTTTTTACTGAAATAATATGTAAAATATTTAAATATAACATTTTAATAATCCGACCAATTTTACTATCTAGTATAACTCAAGTATAACTTGGTTAGGGCGGTCAGATAGTTAATTTCGAGGTTTCGCTATCTCCGCTTGAATCTTCTGTTTCCGGTCAGTAATATTAGTTACATACATCGTTGAACGAATCTGGAATATGGAATAGATACTATAGTGCATAACATATTGATGTTTCAGTTTTTAATTATGTGAAAAAATCAAGAAAAGATAATTTATAACTAGATGATATAACGATAAACTGTAAAAGTTATTAACCTATCATTTCATGTTTTTCATATTCTTTCTTAATATTCAATTTTAAAATCTTGGCTTAATTGTATATTTTTAAAACTATTTACCACAGATTAGGTTAAGAATAGGTATATAGACTTTTTATCAGCTTTAAGCTTAAGGCAGAGGAAACCTAGTGGTGTGACTTATAGTTAAAAAAAATAATTTTTTTTACAATGGCATTTGATCGTCGAAAAAAAAATTGAGGCAAGTAACAGTATGTATGTATATTTGTGTGGTAATGACCACTACCACACACACACACATAAAGTATCACATTTAATTATCGACAGCTATAGCCAGCGAGAATGCGCTATAATATGACGATGATGAGAAAATTATTTTATAACACGATATGTGCCCGCCAGCGCATATTACTTTATACAACTTTATTAGTATTAAAAGCATATAACATTTTATATATATTTATAATATAGCAAGAAAATTGAAAAAAATATGCATAGATAAAAAGAAATATATGATTATAAATAGAAAATATTAAAACGATATCAATGTGAAAATTTATGCAGAGTTCAGAGTTATAGATGATAAATTTGGATTGCTAGATCCTCAAAACTATATAGCAATCGAATTTGAGTTAGTGTCTCGACACTTAATCTGCATCTGCTAAAAAGTGTGAAGGGAAAAAAATATTAAAGCTCAAAACTATTAAAATTAAAAATATATTATACTAACACATAAATTTAAATACTTAAAGCAGACATTTTTAAATATTTCTTACTTTTTATACAAACAAGTGATATTTTTATATATTTATCCTTTTACATGAATAAAAACACGACATGAAATCAAAGCTGTTCATATTTCATACTAACATTATAAAACGTTGCCATTTTGAAAGACATCTTTATAAGATGTAACATATCTCTAAATGCATTTTATGTTATACTATATTCGTATCAAAGAAATCTCTTGGTTATTATGAAACCTGTCAGTTACAAAGTGCAACGGCGAGATCTCGATAAAGCATTATTGTTTGCCGCCATCATAAATTGGAAAATATGAAAAGAAATTATGTTATGTTATGAACAGAAAAATAGGTTAATATAAGTAGTTTCATAATAATATAAAGTTTATTAAAATTCCGCTTTTCCAATTTAAAAGTGTAATTTTGAGTAGCAATAAATGTTATAACCACAATCTAAATGTTATATGATATAGATATTGATAAATAAATACAGTAGAGTGCAGTAGAGACGGTTTATCTTATTTTTTTTTAGTTTCATGCTATATCTCGCACACAGCAGTGAGTAAGCAGAGGAAACCTAGTGTTAATACACTCCGTTCCCCATTTTACGCTGAATTCTGGAAGCATTGTGTGTTGAATGGCGGAACTTAACGCCGCGGTTTGCATCAACACCAAAACGAAGAATTAATTATTGATATTATATTATAGCCTAATTATAAAAACTAAATTCACATTAATGTTACGACTAATTACGACTACGAATTTACGACTTTCATACAAAAATAAAAAATATTGGAGGAGGGAGCCTCATACATGAGAATGAAACTAAAAAAAAAATCATCAAACCTATACTCGTCTATAGAAAGATCTTTAAAAATAGCATTGAGGATGCTAAAACCATTTTTTTTAAAGGCAACCAAATAAAGACTCTTTCAAAGTACTAAAAAATGCTAAAGATATTATTCTTTATAGCCACTTAAATAACTAAACGGTAAATTCCAGCTCTCTGAACTATTAGCTAGCTTCACGGTACTTGGGCAGTTTCACGTTAATACAGTGCAAACGCCCGTGTATTGAATACGTCTGCCTAGTCGATACCAATCGCTCTGTCGACCGTATTTCACGCTGGGTTAAAATCATAGCAAATCTACGTTCCAACACTAAAATGAGAATAACCGATTTTTATTGATTGACCATATTGATTTTCTTGTGTAATTGTGAAATTTTTTAAACGTATATGTAAATATTATTGTTCCTTATTCACACATTATTTTATGTTATTATTAAAATGACAATCAGTTTTCGGTTTTATATTATTTAAGATATTGAATTATGTTTATTGGGCCAACTTATATGTAAAAGATAAAAGATAGCTTGTTGTGAGGAAATTATTCTTCCTATATATAAATAGATCGCGTTAAACCGAACTATTTATCCAGAACTAGATTACATAAGGAAGGCCATAGTATAGTTTTAAATAAAAATGAACTATCAATTTGATTTATTTTCAGCGTCACATTAGGGCAGGCAGAGGGAACCTAGTGTTAAAACCCCGTTCTCCATTTTCCGCCAAATTCCGGAGAAATTTCGTTTTGAGCGGAACTTAACACCGCGCACCTCGACACTAGAACGAGGAAATGAAAATATTAAATATTTCATTTCCTCCAGTGGGAACCGAACACATAGCCTGTCGCATTTACACTTACACTTTGTGCCCATGCGTCACGGTTAGCTTCAATTGGAAATTTGAAATTTAACTTGAAAAATTGATTTTACATTAGATATTCACAGTTTCCCTATATAAATTAGTAGCCCTATAATCCGAAATCGACGAATTAATTGAAATTAGAGTTCACAGAGAACACCGCAATTGTACTAACGAACCTCAATACGTACTGTTCAATCAATGAAACACTAATTGGCTCGTCAGGTATTATCTAAAACGAAATAAAATATAAGTAAAAAGTAACAATTTGTTATACAAAAATGAAATTTTACGTAGAAATCCGGTTAAGTGCGAGTCGTACTCGCCAAACGAGGCTTCCATGCCAATTTCAGGTCAACGGGAAGTGCGTCTTATAATAGTTTAGAAACGCGTGCGCACTTATTTTGTGTGAAATGAACTAGAAATATAAGTTTGTAATGATTTTTTATGTCAAATATTGTCCACTATTCTTTCAATTTTAGGCTTTTTTCTTTTATTTGTATTGTAAGTTTTCGTTACTTCGTTCATTGCTTCGTGCCATCTTTTCTTTCTTATTTTGATTGTGTTGGCTTAGAAGCTTGATTTTTTACTGTACTTTATGAGACTGTAGACTTTAACATTTACCTCTACGCCTCTACGCGACTTTGAGATAAATAGTCAAGACAAACAGACATACGGACAACTAAGTTTAAGGGTACTGTTTTTACCTATTGAGGTACGGATTCCTAAACATTGAGGCGTAAAATAAAATGTTCTTATTTTAATTTAAGCCTTAATGCCCCAAATTTTATTAATTTTCATTGGTATTTTATAATTTTATTATTTTAACTAGTGGACCCGGACGCGGCTACGCCTGCTTGAACTATAAGAATATTTATTTAATATTATATAATATATTTATTTTTATAAGGATAAATATTAAAAGATAAGTTCATTTTGGGTGACGTTTTCTTAAAACAACAAAGAAACTTTGCAAACCGGTGCTTAGCAACGACGGTTGTTATTAACATGGCAGAATAAATTGCGTGTCAAATTAGAAAGTATTTTAATTTATTAGTATATATGTTATATAGTCTATAGCACTTCTGAAGAATGCAGCTTTCATACAAAACAAAAATATAGTAAATCGGACCAGTAGATCCAAAGATCAAACAAACCATTCAAACAAACAAACAAACAAACTTTTCCGCTTTATTATATTAGTATAGACTAAAAATTTCATAGACATGTTGTTTTGAGTAACATGACATTTGGAAATAAAATCACAATTTACAAAATGGTCTCACTTAAAATTTTAAGAATATTCAATGCAAGTTTCAAAACCAATATTATCCAATTACGCTACATCATCTTAGTTTAAATTAAGACGCTACGAAGCTCGAGCTTCTACGGAGTTGCATACATTAAGGTACTCAGAAATATCGATTACTTGACAAGAATATCGCACGAACGAGAATGCGCAATTTTTAACAGAATAAAGAAGACAAAGTAGAAAATTGGATGGACACGACAATAAATCTGAATAAGGATCAGTCGGTTTATTTTTACTGTCTAAAGCTTATTGTTTTCGTTGACTTCTTATATTTTTTGGCAATTTCTCACCATGTCTGTATTATATTATTTATTTTTTGTATTCAACAAATGCCAGGAAACATTCAAAGCGAGTACTACACGTGAAAGCTTTTGAAGTTCGGCAGCGATTTTTTACGAAAGAAATATCCGATGGATTGAAATTTCTCACTTGTTTGAGCTAAAATAGCGATGCAACCCATTGAACTGTAAAAATCATAAGCGAATTCAACTGGGGAAATCATAGCAAGTTGTTATTTTATATTATATGAACTTTTTATTTATCTGACACTGCTATAGCCCAGTGGGCTAACTTATTTAAGTTACGGATTCAAAATTCCCATGGCTATATTTACAAATTAAGTAAATAAAATCATTTTTCATACATTCTACTTCCTTATATAACATTATTTTAAATTGTTGTATGTTATATATATGTAAGACTAGCGGACCCGGACGCGGCTACACCTGCTTGAAATATAGGAATATAATTTCTATAGAAATATAATTTTAATCTAAATGAAATGCTAAAAGTGATTATTATATTTATTTTCATAAGGATGAATATCAAAATGTCGCAGTAACGGTTGCGTAGCGACGCGACGGTTGTTATTAACATGGCAGAATAAATTGCATGTCAAATTAGAAAGTATTTTAAAATATATTAGTTTATATGTGTAATGTAATGTTATATAGTCTATAGCACTTCTGAAGAATGCAGCTTTCATACAAAACAAAAACAAAGTAAATCGGACCAGTAGATCCAGAGATCTTAGCGTTCAAACAAACAAACAAACAAACTCTTCCGCTTTATTATATTAGTATAGATAGATAGATATAACAATTTAAAATGATGATGCATATATAATTAAAGTTAAAGCCAGAGAGGCGCAAAACATAAGGTATGTCGTCCACTATCCATATTATGTAGTTAAAATCTTCATAAATATTTTCAAAATTTGATTTACCCATTACATTGGTTGATTTTTTGCTTGAGCATTTTAATAGTCAAACAATAGTTAACCAAACGGTCACCTCACCTCGTAAACTTAAAGCATCACTTTTTAATAATAAAAAAAACAGCTTCACGCTGTATCCCGCACACAACAGGGTAGGCAGAGGGAACCTAGTGTTAAGACACTCCGTTCCCCACTGTCTGCCGACTTTTGGAGGCATTGCGTGTTGAGTGGCAGAACTCAACGCCGCGCTTTGCCTCGATACCAGACCGAAGAAATAGAAATATAAACATAAATAAATATTTCACTTCCTCGAGTGGGAATCGAACACACAACCTATCGTGATTACAGTTCCAAGCTGCTGCACCTGCGGCAAGACTGGCCTCGTTTCTTAGTAAATGAAAAACACAAATCGTTATTTGTTTCAAACTTTCAATTTCAAAACTTGTATTTAAAATGTATTTCTTGGAACGTAAGTACGTTTGTGGAATTAACAATTAAAA
This sequence comes from Heliconius melpomene melpomene, assembly GCA_000313835.2. Taxonomy (NCBI): domain Eukaryota; kingdom Metazoa; phylum Arthropoda; class Insecta; order Lepidoptera; family Nymphalidae; genus Heliconius; species Heliconius melpomene. The sequence continues at coordinate 66,034 of HE669194.1, read as the reverse complement.
TTTGTACCTCATAAAGCTTGCTTTTGCAAAGTTTATATTTAGCTTTTTCACTGTTGGTTTTTGTTTTATGAAAGCCAAAGTTTAGTTAAAAAATATATTACCTTCAAAGTTTTATATGTAAGTTTAATATATGCTTGACGTGACCCAGGTACAAATATTAAATACTCGTAGCGGTAAATTAACATAAATACCTATAAATACTATTAATTTTTCCTTTATTTATGTTATAAATTATTTCTTTGTGTCAAGTTTCATACTTATAGGTCCACGGAAAGTTCCCTACAGAGATTGATAAGAGGGCGAATTTCATACAAAATGCTGGAAAAACGATGCATAAGCGCACGTATCTTACATATCACTCCGTTGACGTAGAAGCTAATTCAACGGATAATTGAAAAAAATATTTTTCTGTGTTCCATGGGTCCCTAGGCGTTATTTAGTATTAATTTTAGCTTGATACCTACACACACACCCTGAGGTAAATTGTCATGACAGACGGATAACACCGTAATCCTATAAAGATTTAAATTTTTATAAGGAACGTAATTTTATATTTTTTATATTCTATATGTATGGCATAATCTATTTTTTAAGTCAAAGACGGCCTTGTGACTCAATTCTGCAAATCATTTTTACTGATATTAAAGTCATATCTGATTAATTTAAAAATATATGTATTTATTATATTAAGTAAATTATTTTTTTTCCTTCAATAGGACAATATTTTTTGATGGCCTAATAGAATTCCACCAAATAAGATGGAGAAATAAAAAAATTTAATCATTCCCCCGACAGGGCCTCGAACCATATAAACATAGGTGGGGTACCTATGTTTATATGATACGATGATGGCCTCTAAATTTCGTATTTATATATACAACATAAAAAATCCAAAGCTATTATTAACATTTGCAATATATTGTCTCGTATTTATATATTGATAAGATAAAAGAAAGAAAAATGAAAAATCTCTGAAGCATTCTCATGAAAACTGTTGAGATTTATCTAAAGATTTTCTTACAATATGAATGGCACTTAAAGCTATGATTGAGTGAGTGAAACGAGTACGTTGTGATCTTTTATTGTATGTGCATGTAATTCGTTTTGAATAATATTATACAAGCTGATCTACATTTAAAACGCGCGGAGCGCGTTGGCCAAGTTCTTTTACAAGCAGAACTGGCGATGCTGCTCGCCAGTTCTGCTTGTTTCAAATGAATTTACATCGATATAAATGAATGTATTCAAATTCTATTCTATTCAGATTCTATTGTAAATTCATTTGAAAACTAGCCAAGTCAGATATTACACATAAATAAAGTCTCCAAGTTGTAAGAAGAATGGGCATTTTCAGTTGTTATAAAATATTTTATATTGTTAAAAATTAATTTCAGGACTGACCATTGAACTTGGCATACATTTACATCTCACTTCTTTTATCGCTGAAAGCATACATTTTATTACAGAACTTGGCTTTCATTTTACATTTATGTTTTTGATGGGATATAATATGCCTCCAGAATTTGGCGGAGTGAGGAATGTAGTGTCTTAACTCTAGGTTCCCTCTACCTATCATATTGTGTGCGGGATACAGCGTGAGACTGATTTTGATTTTTACAAATAATATCTTTATTTCTATATTTGATTAAAATTAAAATATAGCTTTTGATAATAAAATAATTTGAAAATAGTACTGTTATCGTAGTTAGTATCATATGAATACAGTTTATGTAAAAAGAATTAAATTTGTGGAAAAAAAAAACTAACTAGTGAGTTGTTATAAAAATACACGGAAATTAATAAAAAAACAAAGTTATTCAGTATACGCTTAGAAAACAAAATTGGATTTCAACAAAAACTCAGCTTATATATAAACTTTCATTTCCATAGAATAGCAGAAAAGTCAAGTTGGAATTCGCCTGGTAAAACAAAAAGAAAGGGTAAAACCATAAAAGTATCTTTTAATCACGGTCCAATTTACTTTGCGGCAACGTTGCGGTGAGACAACGAGGTCTCGTATTTATAAATTTATATATTGGCTTTTTATTGCAGAATTATGTTCGTCGAATATTTAATAATTTTCATATTTTAAAATGTTTTTCACATTAAAATGATTTTGTTTCATAAGTACCTGTTCAAAATAAATCAATTCTTTTTATTTCGTACTCACATTTGGTTGTGCGAAAATTTATATCACGCCATTTTGTAACAACAACCGAATATTGATTATTTAGATTGCCATCAGATTTGAAATGTAATTCAAATTTTAGCTTAATCTGTCACTGCGAAATGGGTCAAACTGGGCTTGTTAGATTTCACATATAGGTACTAACACAGCAAGTCAAATAAAAGCTTGTAAAAATAATTGTAGCAAAAATCATCTACTTAAATATTTATATATATTTAAGTGAATGCTTGCTTCAGATGAATCATCTGTAAGATTTTTTTTCATTGTGTTCATTTTTCATTTTTTTTCACATTGTGGATCATCTTCGCATAGTAGTTTAACATTTTATTTCTCTCTCTCTTTCTCTCTACTTGTCATTAATCCCGGCAATTGCCAGAGTCTGCCTTCTTTCCCAATTTATTCCTTGCATTGTATTCGCTGAGTGTCAATCACACCCACCAACATTTGGAATAATATGAAAAGCACTCAAACCGCAATGTTTCAAAATCAAGCTGAAAGGAATAAGGAATGTCTTAACACAAAATTATCTCTCTCTGCAAAGGCTAGTACGCAACTGATAAAAGTACCAGTAAAGTGTGAGTCGGAATTGCTCACCGAGGTTTCCGTACATTTCAGTATTGTGTGTGTGTGTACGAGAAGTACTACTACAGGCAAATACACTCATTTTGTGTGCAATGAACTACAAATATTTTATACAGTTTTTTTTATTAAGTACCTATAAATTTTCATTTTTCGAATATTTTTCTTTATTTATATTGAAAGTACTCCCTTTGTGTCAAATTTCATAACTTTTGCTTGTGTTGATTTAGAAGTTTAAGCTTGAATACTATTTTTAATAAGGGACTATAGACCCAAATATTTGATATCCACATTATAACCTGATACCATACCATAGTATAATGGTATAAGCTTGACAGAAGGACAGATTAACAACAAAATAGGTACCTATTTCGTTTTTACCTTTTGATATACGGAACCCTAAAACTTAAATCCTCCACACCTAACATTTAATAGCGAGAACTTTCCGACGTTAGGATTTAAATTTAATAGCAAATACATTCATTATGTACATTGTAACGTGATTTACACAACCAAATACAATTTGTTTCTCTCAATTTACCCACTCAACGTATATTAGAGTGTGAAACAAAGTTACCTGCTATAACTCGCCAGCGAGTAACAAAGCCGGTGTAATTACACTTCAAGATGTACGAGTAGGTCTTCCTATGTATAATAGCACAAAATAATATAAGTTTATTCGAAACTTTGGTACTAGTTTTAATATTGTTCTATATTGACTTTCTAATTGGTTAATGTTTAAAATATTTGATTAATTATATTATTACTAGTGGACCCGAACGCGGCTACGCCCGCTTGAACTATACGAATGTTTATTGAATATATTTATGAAATTATTTTCAGTTTTCAATAGAGAGATGCGTTAAGCAAGCTCATTTTAGGTGGCGTTTTATAACAACAAACTTTGCAAATCGTTGCTTAGCAACGACGGTTGTTATTAACATGGCGGAATAAATTGCATGTCAAATGAATAAGTACTTTAATATATGGGTATGTATCGAAAATATTACAAATATGAGGAAAAAAAGTATACTATGTTCATCCCAAGACCCTCAAGTATCTCTATATGAGTATTTTATCACAATTAAATTAGCGGTTTGGCCCTGATTGCGTAAAAGATAGACAGACAGACAGACAGACAGACAGACAGAGTTACTTTCGGATTTATAATATAGGTATGGATTATAAATTTTAAGGCAAATGATAATGAAATTATCTTATTTTATTGTAAAAATATATCGTCAGTTTAGAGTGTAAAACTGTAAAAAGAGTAAATCAATAATAAAAAGCTTCATCGCCAATTTAATTAGCAGTTTGTTTTTATTTAATTAAATTACAGAGGAACATGAACCTTTTCCTTTTTTTTCAGCTTCTTTCCTTTCGCGCATAGAAGGGTAGACAGAGTAAATTCAGTGCTAATACTCAAGCCTTCGTGTACCACTCAAACTTTGAGACATTGTGTATTTAATGGCGGGACTTAGTGTCATATTAAGTCATATCATAGAAGAAACATTAAAATTATTCTTTCCTCTGAGTGGAAATCGAACTTACTACCACTACAATCGTGTTAACAGTCACGGCTTGAACTTACATTTTTTTTTACGAAATACGAACGAATGTAGTTTAAATTTTTATTACTATTTTAATTTAATATAATAACGTTGCAGAATATTACCACGAGCCACTCATATTTACACAAAAGAACGTGAATGATCCCTTGACAGTTTCATTCATAGGACGCCATTGTTCGCATTCGCTACTGTATACCTGTACGTGTACATATATTTGGAGTAGTCCATTAGTGCTATTCATTTGGGAACAATTGAATATAAATAAAGGATTCATATTACACTTTTGAAAACAATGTCGGTAGTTGGTCTGTCTGTCTGCTCGTTATCCCGATTATGGCAGGTTAGGCTGAGGGAGATTAGTGTTAAGACACTCCGCTCTCCACTTTCATCCAATTCTCTAGGCATTGCGTGTTGAGTGAGGAACTAAACACCGTGCTTTGTCTGGACTCCACAATGAAGACATTAAAATACTAAATTTAATTTCCTAGGATTAATAATTTTTATTTCATTTACATATTGAGGCCTCTAGTGGCGTAGGGGCACAAGCGTGTGACCGTAAACGCCACAGGTCCAATTCCCAATTATTATAAGACGTCGTTATGCCCTATATTTGTTTAAATTTTCTTAGTTAATTTTCAGATTCTTAAATAGAACAACAATTTAAGTGTACTAATTATGTTTTTATAAAAAATGTTAAGAAAATATGTAAAAAGAAAATATGAAAATATGTTAAATAAAACACTTTTAGTGGATTTATAATGTATTTTATTTACATAATTTTCATTTGAAAATACTCAAAGTCCAAGATATAAAAGTCATTATCATATAAAAGTCTCTACATTCAATTTAAAACTTGCCTTTTAAAGTGACTTAAAATCTTTTAAAACAAATAGTTTTAGATTTTGTAAAGACATATAAGTTTTCTAATTTTTTTGTATAAATCAAATACCAGCTTCACGCTTTATCCTAGTGTTAAGGAACCTAGTGTTCCGCCACTACGTTTCCCATTTTTCGTCTTGTATAAAGGCTATTCAAAATATATTCTAAAAATAAACAAGCCAAGCAACTTTAACCGTACTGTAATTACAGCAATCTTTTTAATTACTTCTCACCGTGAAAGCTAGGGCAAGTATAAAATAACTACACACAAGTATCTATAGAGGAAGTAAAATACGAACTGAATATTTATTCTAAGCAAAAAACATTGTAGGTAAAACCTGATGTTTTATTTAATTTTCGACGACATTTAAAAAAAAATCTGGAAGACTAATTTTATTTACAATAGTTTAACTTCACACTAAATCAATCGTTTATACGTGTTTTTTGGGTATAATATTACTAGAATCGTACTCGTCTAAAACTGGGTAGACTTAGGTGAAAAAGACAATAAAAGCACTGGAATTGTGTCAAACGGGAACAGTTGCTTGTAGGCAGAAGTCCTGATTGGAAGCTATCTAGTGTGTAGTGTTGTTATTGAGTGATATATGTCACTTATTTGTAATTACGTGGCACCTCTATCCGAGTACGTTGGAAACATATAGACGGTTTGTATTTTATATTGTGTTATTTTAAAAAAGCAAACCACTTCCGTTTTCTAACAATATAATACTATGTAGATGTAGGTGGAATTAGTAACCCCAGTGACTTAACATAGATATAAATATACAAATACTATTTTTTCTATGTTTAGTCGATAATAAGGATAATGATAAAAGAAAATAATATATTATTCTGATACTATAATTTCTGCAATCACGAAAAATAGACATTTTTTTATTATAAATTAAGATCGTATAATGTAAGTTTACTTTCGCAGCGTTGAGTTCCGCCACTGTACACGCAATGCTTCCAGAATGTGGCGAAAATGTATGACTTCTGTTTTAAACGCGTTTAGGTTTAGTAAAAATATAATATTTACATCTATAAAAATACATTAGCTTAGCAGTAGTTTCTAGCAACATAAAATTTCCCACGCGACCTAATTTAAAATGACACACCCTACCAACAGTTATTGTGGTAACCTAAATTATGTTCATTTCTTGTACAAATAAATTCTTTAAAAAAATTATAAAGGAATAATGATATTATATGAAAATTAATTTCAATTTATGCACAAAAACATAAGTAACTTATAAATAATAGAGAAAGGTAGTTACGACGTGTTGGCACAACGTCTGACTAAAAATGCGATGGTTAGGGGTTCGATTCCCTATTTTTCCTATCATTATTGTTGTTGCTGCGCCGCCGCGTTACTGCTGCTTTCTAATATAAAATTTAAGACAATGAATATTTAAAATCGTCAGCTGCATATATGTATATGCAAAGTTATATTTTGAATTTAAAACCATAAATAAATCACGTTTGATGCCCAACATTAACTATGTAATTTCGCGAAGTTTTCAGAATATATTATGCAAGTAGTCAATAAAAATTAAAAATGCGGGGATATTTAAGCACTGTGGTTTCTTTGTTTTATTTTTAAAAAAGTTACATTTTCTATAAAATTATAGTTACAATTACGATTTACTGAAAATCTACACATTTATGACTATCGTGGAAGCTGGTAAGAAAATTTTTGTTAATATGTGATAGTGTGGTGGCGAGATTTGGGAAAGGCCTATATAGAGCAGTAGACAAAAGATGGCTGTTGATGATGATGATGACGATGATGATGTTAGAGTATTTATAAAGGGCTTATTTATACCTTTAAGGGCTTCACTTGTACTTTGCAGTGAAGATAAGGAGAACGTAGAGAATATCACTGTGATTCCCACTTCTTAATTTAATTAAATGTATCCTATGCACTAATAAATAAAGTGCGCTCGTTGAAGTTTTTATTACGTAAATTTATGTCCAGCATCTATGCACCTTTATTGCTTCATACATTAAAAAGTCGGCAGTAATAGGAAAAAAAAACAGGAAAGATTTTTTTTAAAACTCGAGTTTACACTACGTTATTTGAATGCCTTTTAATATAAATTAGAAGTATTAATTTAATTTTTTATGTAATTAATGAATTTAAAGTGCGAAAATGCGAATCAATATATATAAAATCAAAAGGTCACTCAGTCATCACGAAATCTCAGAAACTACATGTGCTAAGAATCTCAAATTTTGCATAGGAGTTACTTATAGGACGTAGGTGCTCGCTAAGACGGGAATTTGCAATATTCGACTTCTAAGGGGTTGTTTTTGGGGTCGAAAGTTTGTATGAAACTTCGTTACTTCAAATGCTAGGAGTCTCAAATTTTGCATAGACGTCACTAGGACGTAGCCAAATAGACAGAAATTAATAATAACATAGTTCACGCGGGTGAAACCGCGAGCGGGTGGCCAGTTTGTTATATATTTAAAAATACGATTTTAGGATCCAAATGGTCGCATTTAATATGTAAAGGAAGACGTTCAAACAATTCAATTTTATAAAAGTATTATTTTGTAGTATAAAACTTATATGCTAGCTTATTTTACGGGTTTTTGCTGTAAAATTTATCCGGGATTTAACGATTTGGTTTTAAAATTTAAATGCAGCTTAAATAAAGTAGTATCAATAACGTTGGGATGGGCTGGTGTTTAGTTTTAGGGCTTTAACTACAGAGTCCGTCGAAAGTATGTTATGTGTTTTCTCATCTCATTATTAACAGCATCAACAGCATTTAATGCCTACTGTTGGACATCAATTAATTTAAACGATTTCTTCAAGACATTTTTCTTTCATTTCCACCGAGAAAATAAAATTACGTTTTAAGATAATAATCTTTAAGCAAACACTCTTTTTTTCGAAAAAACTTATTTTTATTTGAAATTACTGTTAAAAAACGTAAAGCTAAGTTTATATATAATATATCTACTTATAAATAGTAGACCAGCTATTAAGTTTGTGGTTCTCGTCCGCTGTCATATGCACAAAAGGAAAATTATAATCCATCAAATCACTTTTGTGGTTTCAAATAAGCATTGGTATGATATATTATTCTTAACTAAGATTCCAAAATACTCTTGTTGGAAGCTTTAAAAAAATGATTTAAAATATATTATATATAATATTCATTTTTTATGCGTTTAAGGAAATTTGCGTGTTCTATTTCAGACATTGTCTCAGCTTTAAACAATTTCGACGTTTTAGATAGGTCAAATGATGAACAATGACGAAAAAAATACAGTAGAAAAAATTGTGTAATATAAGTTTCTCGTTACTTATTCAGCTATAAGTTTTCACCTGTGAATGAAAGTATCCATTTTTTTAAATATTTACCTACATTTAATTTTCATTTCTGTTCTAATATTGAATATGCTTTAAAACGTAGCGGTAGTAATAATATTATTTGTCTACGTAAATTCAGAAGTTTCGTAGCGTCACGCTCTATCCCGCATATAGCAGGGTAGGCAGGGAAAACCTGAGAAGCGGGACTTAACGCCGCACTTTGTCTATTAAATGAGTGAGAATTGAATCCATAACCTGTCGCGTTTACACTCCCATTTTGTATCCTTGCGTCACAACTGGCCTCAGAAGTGTTTATGTATCATAATGTATTTAGTCATTACTGTAAAATAGTTTATTATTTGTATTTAATACAATACTGACTTACTTAGCTTCACGCTTTGTCTCTAGCAGGGTAGTCAGAGAGAAAGGAGCGCCAAACGCTACGGTCTCTACATACCTCTTTTGCCTCATCCATGTCATCAACCTCTTCAGACATGCCCTCTACCCCCTCATGCTTTTTACGTGACCTTTGTTACTGTGTTTTCCATCATAAATCTTTTTTGCCATTCTTTCATCACTCATCAGTTCGATGTGCTCAAGAAAGCTGAGCACGTTCTTCTTCATACAATATTTGTATTTAACACAATAATAAATTATTTTACAGTAATTTCAACTTCCATAGTATTCCATACGATACCATAACACACTCTACGTCCCTTCAAAACCCCTAACATTGAAGCTGCTAATCAAGAGCGCTGATTAAGATTTTACATTAAAATACGCCAATGATTTGAATATGATGATAATGATGTCAAGTAAATGGTAATTGTATTGTAAAATGAATATTGATTAAAAAAATCATCGCCAAGTGTCAATTTTTTATAATACTTTTTAATAATTTGACGTATTTATTTTTATGTTCAAGGTTTTTTTTATACATACATATATATTTACTAGTGGACCCGAACGCGGCTACGCCCGCTTGAACTATACGAATATTTATTAAATATATTTATGAAATTATTTTCAATTTTCAATAGAGAGATGCGTTAAGCAAGCTCATTTTGGGTGACGTTTTCTAACAACAAACTTCAAGCAAATCGTTGCTTAGCAACGGACGCATAGCGACGGCGGTTATTAACATGACAGAATAAATTGCATGTCAAATTAATAAGTATTTTAATATATTACTATATATCGACAATATTACAAATATGAGCAACAAAAGTATCCTATGTTCATCCCGAGACCCTCAAGTATCTCTATATGAGTATTTTATCACAAATAAATTAGCGGTTTCACCCTGATTGCGTAAAAGACAGACAGACAGACAGACAGAGTTACTTTCGAATTTATAATATAGATATGGATAATACATATAAATTTACTGAAAAGTTTGCGACCACGTGGAAGCCAAGCTAAAGTTTAAATCAAGCGACCGCCCCATAGAGCGATTACAGTGGCGGACGCTACGTCTGCGCGAAATCAGACACTGTCATTGGCTCCTCTAATCCAAGCCTTTTTGAAGTAAGATGGCTGTATAGTTCAAATGTCAAATGGTCAAAATTTTTTATCCCTAAAAATTAAGTTTTCAACCACAATACCATACAAAATGTGAATTATTAAGAATTTTTTTTTCCATATTTTTTGCAAATACGTTGTTATAATAAGACTTAGATTAGACTCAAATCTCGAAAGACATGGGGGATTTCGATGGTTTGAGTAATTAGGTATAAAGCGACGGCGCAGTTGTAGACAGTAGGGGCGCCACAAGCGACAATCGATATGGTTTTAACTTACATGTGCAACTCTCAGTTGGCCGTCCGACGACGGTTGTGTTGCTCGGGTCGGCTATGATACCCAGTACAGCGCTATGAGCGGCCGCACCACCGCGCTGTTACTAGCGCTGGCGGTCGCTTTCCTGCCGCAGGCGGACCATGTTGCGTGAGTACCTCGGGAAACCTGTAAAAATTTTTTATTTTAAATTAAAAAATAATATAATTTTTTAAATTTTTTGTTTTGGTGATTTTCCAAAATTTTCTGTGCATGTTTTATTTAAATTAAATTAATATAAAATGGTTATTTTATTTTGTTAAACGATAAAAGTTAAATTAAAACAAAGTTATACCTGAAGTTTTCACTTGAAAGTTTAGAACAGTGTCGAAAGTTTCACTCGTTGTGATATGATACACTTTGCACCTGAGTTTACGTTAGATTACTACATGATACTATGAACATAAATTTATTCATTTAAATCTTCACTCAGAGAAATTTAGAATAGTATTTTATATAGAAAAAAATATTTTTAGTGCGCTAACGTAGGACCTCGGAGAAAGATGGCCGCTCTTAGATTGTGACATGCGCAAAGCATACGATGGTTTGCGGTTCCATTTAACTGTTTAGTGCAAAAGAAAAAGAAAATCAGATTTCTAAAACTCTCTTTTTATTTATTAAGATATTAATAGGAACTTAGGACTTTATTTAATTTAACTTTTGAGTAAAGAGTAATAAAATTAGAAATTGCGTAGAAGTGACGCCAAGGTTATCGATTTGGCGAAGAGAACCCGACAAGGCATGGCTGTCTCTTTCTAACGGGACTTTCTTTCATGGAATAAAAAATACATTAAATGCTTTTTTAATACTTTTTTAAAATTACAATTTATCCAATGAAATATCTACTTATTTTTTAATATTATTTTTTTTGTTTGAATTATTAATATTAAAAAATACTAAAAATAAATTGCTTATTAAATATTTTATAAATATTGAAGAAAATATTATATTTTTGATTTTACTTATATTATTTTGATTAAAATCAATTTGAAATTTATATAAAAATCATAATTATATTTACCTACATAAAATATTATATTATATAACAAATATATATATACTAACACATACAACAATATTTACATATTTTAAAAATTTTAATATAACATAATAACAACATAATAAAATAAGAAAAATATATTGAATGCAAATATATAAGTTTATTGAATGCATAGTTCACAATGCTTCGATAGTTTTCCCGTACATTAAACTTAAACGCGAGTGCAGCTCTGGATCTGACAGCTTTGAATACTATATTTAACATTGAGAAATATAAAAGACAAATTTTAATAATCATTACTTTTGACGTTTGGTTTTCATGAAAAAATTGTTTAGTTATTATCAGCTTCACTCTATATCCTGCAAACAGCAGAGTGGATAGAAGGAACCTTATGTTACGACGCTCTGTGCCCCACTTTCCGCTGAATTATTTAAAGGCATTGCGTGTTGAGTGACGGAACATAACGCCGGATTTTTGCTTTGGTGCCAGAGCGAAGAAATTAAAATGTTAGGAAATGATAATGCATTCCCTCGAGTGGGGGTCGAACCCTACAGTCACACCCTTGTGACCCTGTGAATTATTAAATTTACATATTTTTACAGTCTTATTACTTAATATACAATAACACAGCGTTCATTTTCTTTATCGTTCGTTTACTTTTTTACAAAAAAATGCTCTAATCTATTACATCAAATTTTAACGTTTACAGTGAATAAGAGAAATAGTTTCCACGATATATTATAAATATGTTACATATTTATATCATATTTAAATTACGTAATTTTAAAATTCATACTTAAGAGAGTTTAATTAGCCTCATGCTGTATCCCGCATTACCTACTTTGCCTACCAGAGCAAAGAAATGAAAATATCTAATAATTCATTTCCTTGAGTGGAAATTCAATACACAATTTTCATATACAGTAACACGTTTTGTACCTGCGCCATAAAAGACCTCTGAATGTATTTTATCTATGACCTTAATAATATTATTATAAAAACTACTCCTTTGTTACTCCTTTATAATAAAAATCACTTTAAATAATATAATTTTTAAAATATATTTTCCACGTAAGGCAAATAACATAAAAGCTACAATTATCGATAAGTCAATAGTTTGACCTACTTGTTTAAGTTTTAATAGCGCTTCGTGCAGACAATGATTAACCGGCTGCATAATATATTTTGACATTTATTACGGAACTCTCCGCGAAATCGTATAATCGGTTTCAAGGTTTTAGACTGTTTTGTTTTACTATTAATATTGAACCCTAATTATAGAGTTCTTAGTTTTACAAAATCTCTAGGTTCCCTCTACCAAAATAAAAAGTAAATCGACTGCTTCTGTAATCCAACAGAAAACGATTTACCGTTACATTAGCTTACTTAACCTATTAATTATAGCCTGAATTTCACAAAGTTACAGTTTTAGTGAAAATTTTCATTTCTTCGCTCTAGTACCTAGGAACCTCCCGGAACGAAACCAGCCAACCACCAGAGCTATAAACTATAAAATATTTTATTTTCTTGAGTGGGAACCGAACTCATAATCTGTCATGTTTACAGTCGCTTCACCCCCCCTCCTCCCCCTCCCTAGCTACGACTAACCTCAAAAAAAGTTAAAATTTGCATTATTTAGAAAGCTTCAAATTGGGTCCACAAACCTAATGTTGCTTATTTACGTACGCGCTTAACAGCTTAATGACCCCAATATAAAGAAAAGGGTGCAGTTTCTATGGAAAAATATTAAGATATATAATAGCTTGATGGGTTAGCGAGGGAGTGTACATCCATTTACTAATGATATTCCATTTTATGTTTATATTTTCTGGAAACTTTGTTTAAAAGCTTTTTTCATATTATTAGTAACTCAGTCAAATTAATACTATCATACTCCGTCCTAACACTAGGTTCCCTCTTCCTATCCTGCTATGTGCTAAACGTTATGGTTATCTATATATATAAAAGGACTTGTCCTCACTGACTGAGGTAAGCCGCACGCACAGCCGTAACCGCTGAAATTTGGACAGATGTTTACTTTCGTAATCTGGACATCCACTAAGAAGGGATTTTGAAAAATTTGAACCCTAAAGGAGTAAAATTAACTAAGGAGTAAAATTGAAAGTTTGTATGGAAAAAATTTTAAATCGGCACCGATTTTTATAAAATTTGAAATTTAGATTTTTAAAAGTATTTCATTGAACACGTGTTTCACGGTTTATTTTAATTCACCCCTAAGGGTGCAAATAAGCGGGCGAAGCTGAACGCGTCCGCTAGTCTATATATATATATATATATATATATATAAATTATGATTTATACTACTTAGAAATACTAATATTCACAATATGCTGTTACACAATAAATTTCAAAGAGAGGAAAAACACAAAATGGAAGACTTAATAACATTTTCTTCAAACATTTAAACAAAGATGCTGACCTGATCTGCTCCACATTCCAATACAAAAAATTATCATGAATTTTTTGATCAATCTTTAATTAATAATACAGTAGCAAAGAAAAGCCGTTTCATAAATATTTAAAATGAAAAGCATTAAATAAAAGGTATTTAAATGTTTTCGTAGTTTTAAATTATTATAATTGAAAGTGCCGGATTTTTCGATTTCACAATTACTTTATGGCTTAATGCTAGCTCTAATCTCAGATTTTTTTCACTAAAATAATTTTCAAACGTCAATTAAAGGTTATATTCAGCTCCAGAAGAATTAAGTGACTATTCTCTACGTTTCCTACTTTCTCTCAGTTTCTAGAGACGTTAATAGATGCAAAACCCAATACAACACTGTTTGTTCACATAGATCAAAGAAAAAATTATTTAGGCTGAGGCAGTACTGACGCAGGGTTCGATTCTCAATCGAGAAAATTACATATTTATATTTTTCATCTCTTCTCTCTGGTGTCAAAGCAAACCTAACTCTAGCCTACACTGACCCTCCCAGTATACAACGCTCACGATACCTATAAGCCCTACACTACAAGCAATTGATGCTAGGGCCATTTCCTGCTATTCTACACAGATTTGATTAGCATATCTCGGTTAGGCCAATTGTCATGAAGCACAATACAATGCATTGTTGCTAGCAAAATTTATGAATATTTCGGACCAAGAGAAATTACTAAATAAGACTGTTAATTTATATATAAACATGTTACTACTTTATATAAACATGTTACTACTTTATATAAACATGTTACTACTTTATATAAACATGTTACTACTTTATATATAGGTCATCAGGTGGGATAAGTGAGACAGTATCTAACGCGGTGGTTGTGGGTTCAATCTCCGTTAGGGGAAATAATTATATTTAAATTCTACTTTGCCTAGTTTTTATTATACATTTTTCATAGGCAGAATTTGGTAATAAGTTTCCCGTTACTTACTTTCCGCCCGTTTTAGTCACAGTTTTTGTTGAGTAACGGAATGCTAAACTTATTGGTATGCTCAAGAATGTTTCTGTCACTATAATTTTTTATATAAAGAAAATTAGAAACACAAAATATCTTCCGTCCGTCGTGGCGCAGCGGTACAAGGGCGTGACTGTAACGCGACGGTTATGGGTTCGATCCCCATTCGAGGAAGTCAAATATTTATTTACGTTTATATTATTTCCATTTATTTACGTTTATACTATTTCCATTTCTTTGCTCTGGTGCCTGCCAAACACGCAATGCTTCAAAAATTATTCATCAAAATGACCTATCAAAAGCTTATCTATAAAAACGTATTCATAAACCTTAAATTTTCATCTATATTCCGATTCGGTAAGCCTGTCGCGAACACAATATATACTCTATTTCCAATTCTAGCTCGCTATTTATTCGTATAAGTGGATTTATGTACACATATATGTACAAAAGTACATATATGTATGTATGCAGGCAGCACTATCTATTTTCGTTTTCAACTGATCATTTTGTATCTCGGTCAGATTATGTACGATATAGGTAGAGAGAGAAGAACAGAGTGACTTCTCACTGGCCGGCTTGTGAGATCGACCCAGCCCGGGTGGGCGGTCCTTCAAAATACACACCTACCTAGATTTAGTTTATTTCTCAGAACTTTTATGTTTCCGCTTATATTCGACATATTATATAGATATACTATTATCCTTTTAACTATCTTTAGGTAAATTAAGATGATAGATGTTAAATGATATTCTAACTTAGAAATTGTATATTTTTCTTCGCTCTGATGTCGAGGCAAAGCGCGCCGTTGAGGTCTGGATAATGGAATTGTAAATAATTTCATTTCCTCGAGTGGGGATCGTACCCACAACCGTCGCGTTACAGTCGCACCCTAGTGCCGCTGCGCCACTAAGGCCTCGTTGCCTTAATTTAAACTATATTTTTTTTTACCCGATTTCTTTTACCCGGTTAAAAGCGTAAATAATTCATACTCTCATTGGATCATTCTCTCTTAATTGGCCGGGGCGATTAGTAGATACTACGCTCGTTAGCTACATTCTAATTAAATTACATTAATGAAATTTTACAGAAAACAGATTTTTTATATTATTTTTTTAACTGAGGCAAGTCGTAATGCAGGGGCACGAATGTTTGTAGGATCGATTCCGACTCGAGGAAATGAAATACTTTATTTAAATGTATATTTCCGCCACTCTATATGTAACGTGAACGAAAGTGGGAAAAGGAACACTAGGCCTCTCAACCTCTGCCTATCCTGCTGTGTTTGGAATACAGCGCGAAACGGACTTAATATGTTTAACATTACTATTTTTGAATTTTGTAAACTATTTGTGAATGTGTGAATAATATCATGGCGTTTGTCTATTTTAGTTGATAGTTTTAATAAATTTGAATATAAGATAGAAAAATTTTGTCTATTTATCAGTCTGTACGTTTGTTTGTGTACGGAAATCTCAGAAACGGCTTATTCGATTTAAATTGTATTTTGGCAAGCTTTAACCTTTAGTGTTTGTTTTATTTAAAACGGTTTATAAATAAAAAAGTTACATCAATATAAAGTATTTTGTTCAATATATTATTACTTAATCAGATTTATAGTTAAACTAGCGGACGCGCGCAGCTTTGCTTGCTTATTTAGAGGTGCATTCTGATAAACCATGAAACACATGTTCAATGAAATATTTTTAAGAGTCAAAATTTCAAATTTTATAAAAATCGGTGGCGATTTAAAGATTTTTCCATACAAACTTTCAACCCCTTATTTGCACCCTTAGGGGGTGAATTCTAGAAAATCATGAAACAAATGTTCAATTAAATATTTTTAAGAGTCTAATTTTCAAACTTTATTATAATCGGTGATGTTTTAAAGATAATTCTTTCATTAAAGCGAGCGAAGCTGCGAGTGGGTCGCTAGTATTTAAATAAAGCAGACAAACGGATGTGAAAATTCTTGATATTAAATCTAATCTAATCTAATCTATAAAATAGGTAAATCTTTTTTATGTATTTTTTAACATTAATTCTTACAATGGATAAACTTACTTTATTTTGCTTCTTAATAATATAATTTTTGTATAATATATTCAAAAGTGACTTGAAAATATCACAAGTACATAACTGAAAAAACAACCAAATACTCAAAATACAGCGGCACATCGTTTGCGACGAATGGATTAATAAAATATTTATCTGTTGTTCAAAGGTAAAGCTTTCAATTTGGAATTCATACCATTTTCTTTTATGACCTGCTTTTGGCTACAGTACACTGAAATTGAAATTAAAATCAGTAAATATGTATAAGTTAAATTAAGCTTACGTTTTTATATGTATATGTATAATTTCATGTAAAAGTGTTTTATTTCATATACCGAAAGAGTAATTTCAAAGTTAAATTACTGTAAATTAATGAATAATTCCTGATGATGGCAAAGTGCGGTGTTGAGTCTAAATAGGGAACGGAAGTGGTTAGCGCAAACGGAGTGTTTTGATACTAGATTCCCAGGTTGCTACCTTGTCTACCTTGCTATGGGCAGCTTTACGCTAAAGAAGACAACAACTATAGATACCACACACCCAAAGATTTTATGTAATATACACAAAAATTAAGTCCCTTAAGTCTTAATTTTTGTTGCGGAAGTTTGATATTAAATAAAATTCTTTGAGAAAAGAAAATTCAAGTCCATTTTATTCCAACAGTGTTTTTTTATTACATTATTTCTTGCCACCGGCTATCCGGTCGTTTAATTGTTTTAAAGAATGTAGTTAAACGCTACTTTAGAAAGCTCCTTTTTATTAGAAATTCTCTGATGTCCGTAGCTTTTATACGTCAAATATTATTTTATTCAAAAATGACTTTAATTTGAAATGTCATTATTAAAATTGGATTTTTATATGCTTGGAGAATTCCGTACTTCAATAGAAAAAAGGAATCCTTCTAATATCACATTGTTGTAGACCTATGAAGACCTATGCCCAGTAGTGGATCCGAATAGGCTGATTTGATTGATATGGCCCCGCATACTACACAATATTATTGACAATATTTCGGCGTAAAATCTGACGCAGTCGCTCAGATGTCTGTGAACTTAGCAGAGCATTGTCCAGCAGATCAAAAAAAAAATGGAGTTCTCTTCGCATGCACCTGAGTTCTATAGTTCCTAATAGGTTTTAAAAATAGTTCTGTCGTTTTTACCCCTGAAAAAGTTATGTAAAAAAGTAAAAAAAAAATTTTAAGTTAAACGGTTTTATATTGCAGATAAATGTACTAAAAGCTAAAAAATAATTTCATAGAAATTATGATTACTAAAATTTAATCGTGGGGAACGTCCAATATCTACAATTGAAAGACATAGCGTGAGACTTCACCCACCTAGTGGTAAGTAGCAAGTGTCCCCACGATTTTATTTTAGTAATCATAATTTCTATGAAATTATTTTTTAGCTTTTAGTTACATTTATCTGCAATATAAAACCGTTTAACTTAAAATTTTTTTTTACTTTTTTATTTTTAAGTTTTTAGTTTTTATTTCTCATGCTATTCAATTCGTTGAAATGAGGCTCGATGTCTCATTATTGCAAGGTTAATGGAGAATGTTACGAACGACCCCCCCAGAGGTCCAATAGAGGGACAAGGCTATGTACAACAAGATGTGCCTGAATCTTGAGGGGAAAACGCTAACGACATATCATTTTTATCCATCTAGTGCCATACAGTTCTCGGCGCGCTTTTACCTTTTACCTTGGGTGGTACCCCTAGCGACGTATCATTTTTAGGCACCCTATAGCCACACAGTCCTCGGTAGGATACCAGATCTTGACTTAGGTGGGAGGTTCATATTGTAATTGTGTATAGTATACTGTATTATACTTACCAAGCCCTTTATTTTGATACCCATATTGATGGGATTGAAAACTACATTATCCGCCATTTTGTAGCAGTGGCCATCTTTGATTTTGATTTTGTATAGTGCACTGAATTCTACTTGACAAGCCCTTTCATTTGATACCCATATTGATGGGATCGAAA
>HE669194.1:0-46453 GCA_000313835.2 Heliconius melpomene melpomene | reverse complement strand
TCTAGTTTTTCTTTCAGGCTAAATATCGTAGAACTACTTATATTCTATTGTAAAATAAAGAGTTCTCGCGTCTGAGTATCATTTTATTAATTTTAAAAATTACTTTACCTTTCCAACTATTTTCGAAACAAACGTTCTTTTTTTCTGTTTAAAAAATTTTTTTCTTCGTGAAATTAACAGAACTATTGTTAAAAATTATCAGGAACTATTTTATTCATCCCTATGAGTGCAGATCTCGCTCCGATTTTTATTTGCAAAAAAATGATCTGCTAAGGGAAGTTAGCAGATCATTTTTTTACATAACTTTTTCAGGGGTAAAAACGACAGAACTCTTTATAAAACCTATCAGGAACTATAGAACTCAGGTGCATGCGAAGAGAACTCCATTTTTTTTTTGATCTGCTGGACAATGCTCTGCTAAGTTCACAGGCATGTCGCTCAGTACCTTTATTTCTGTGCATGTTAAATCTAAAATGTAAAAGTGATATGGAAAATGGTTAGAAAGCTATTGCTTTAGTTATTGCATTTCGCATACTTACAAAAAAGGCAATATTTTTTTATCAAAAACTGGATGAGGAAGAAACTGAGTTAAATCATTTCAATATTATTAATGAACTACAACTAACAGAAGTCATTCGTGACCCAGGGGCACAAAGTATGACTGTAAACGAGACAGGTTGTGGGTTCGATTTTCGCTCTATAAAATTAAATATTTAATATTTTCATTTTTTCATTCTGGCGTCAAGGCATAGCTTAGGTTGAGCTCCGTCACTCAACATCCAATGCCTTCAGAATCCGGTGGAAAAGTGGGAATATGTGGGCTCCGAAGCTCACATCTTTTTCCAAAGTTTTTTTAAAAGTTTACTGAATAATTACATCTTAAAATAATAAAAACAGTAAACACCTTACTGATATTGCATAAATATTTCCACATTCAAGGCTCTAACGATAGTATCGTCCTACGCTAGTTGTATATCGATCGGTCTAATTCAGAATTCTCGTATGCACTATAAATAGTTTCATTGAAGCTCTGATGAAAGTGAATGTGAAACTTTTTAAATTTATTCTGTTTTTAATGCCATTCATATCACTTTCAATTTTTACATTTGCTTACTATTATTTTGTATTTCTATTTGCGTCCAGAAAACCTTGTTTCGGTTGGTGATTGATCACAGGCTCTATTGATTGTTTTGTTCATATATTATTTGATAACTATATTTTTTTTATCTATAATATATGACATTCAATTAATTGACATTTTTCTAAGACTATTTTACTGTATGACTTTTATATTACTTTAATTTACAATTACAATTTTTATTCTGTTAATTAATAACAATTGTAATTTTATTAGTAGATACATGCTGTGATTGTCTTTAATTGGAAAACATTTAGTTTATAAATAGATCTCGATGTAATTTGGCCATGTTATAATGTTACTTCTGTTGTCAATCCTAAATAAGTAAATAAATTTCAAGTACTTTATCAAGGTAGCATCTAGTATTAACCGCTATCTACGCTTTCCCAATACTTTACCAATAAGTGCTTATAGATGTTATATGTTCCCCTGTGATGTTGATATAGATATAGCTAGACTTTTCGATGAGTTTAGAATATCTTACCAAATTAGGTTGATATGTGAGAACCATAACTAGTTAATGAGGAAACAAGAATAGCCATAAAAACTAACTGATTTTACCGCCACCTGCTACATCAAATCTAGTATACAGGATTGTAATAAAATAAAAAATATTTAATTATAAAATATTTTTTATACTTTACTTGACTTTAACCGCACTTTATAGCTTTTATATAATAACCGTCCTCGAAAAATGGACTATATATACAAATAATTATTAAAATCGAACAAGTAGTTCTTGTGAAAGCGATAAAAAAATCTAACTTCATTAAATATAGTCTTAAAATGTAAAAAAAAGGATATAACTTGAATTTTTATGTTCCTTTTAATGTTCTAAAAAATCAAAAAATCCTAACATGGTGAGCTAACACTAAGCAAATATATTATATAGTAGTATTACCTACGATTGCGTGTAAACTTGATAAATAAATACAAAATAATAAATCAAAACTATTTATTCTAGCATGCAACTCGTCATGTCTATATAATAGAATTGGTATTTTTCCTTTTGTTGAAGGTCTTCTATAAGCTGAGTTTATTTGCATAATATAAAACGTCTATAGCGAGGACGAAAGCTCACGCGATCCCCTTTTTAATGTAACTTTGTATGAACATCAAAATCGATATCAGACTGAGTATGTATAATAGTTGTATGGATTTAGAATATTTTATAAAAGGTGTGTTATATTTGAAATCATCGACATAATAATCATCATATTATATGTTATATAATAACGATCTCTTTAGCTTCACCCTGTAACCTGCATACAGTAGGATTGGGAGAGAGAACTTAATATTAAGCACTTTATTCTCCACTTTCCGCAAAATTTTCGAGACATTCCATGGTAAGTGGCGGATTTCAGCTTTGAGTTCTGCCACTCAATACGTAATGCCTCGAGAATTCGCCAGAAAGTGGGGAACGGAGTGTTGTAACATTAGGTTCACTCTGCCTACTCTGCTGTGTAATCTGGATATAGCGTGAAGATGCAAAAGAAAAAAATACTTTTACAGCTTACTTATCTCGTATTTTACCCAATTTTATAAGTACCTAGCGGCTCGCGGCTTCGTCCGCTTTAACTGCTAAATTATTCATATAGTGTTTGTTTGCAAAGCACTTAAGATAATGTGAAAATTAATTAAACCCTAATGCAACCCGCATTTTCGTAGTTTTAATAAGGATTTTCCAATTGTTTTAAAATATCTACACAAATAAATAACACAAACAACAGAGAACTTTAACGAAAGAAATTATAAACAACAGACTACATATTATTCTCTTACTCAAAAATACTTAAACGAAAGATGTAACCAACTACGTCGCGTGGAAATACATTACTGTTACTTACTAATAAATAAATTATACTTACAAATAAATTATAAATTGTAAAATTTCTCACATTTCTTCCTCTGAATTAAAATGTTAATATTATGTAATTTTATATTTATCATTATGTTGTATTTTTTTATGGTATATGTTTCTATATAGTATTTTTTTAGGAAACTGTAAATAGTAATAAAAAATAATTGATAAAATATACGAAAATAATAAAAATAATAAAATAATACCATTATACGAAAAAAGGGTCTGAACGCTTAGAGATCACCTTCGAGCTGGATTTGAACCAGCGACCTGGACCACTACAGTCCACCGCTCTACCAACTAAGCTATCGAAGGATTACATAGAGTATCAAAACAGGAGTATGTAAGCTTAAAAAATCATCAATTGATCTATATTAAATGGCCAACGTAACTAATATACTTATTTATATGCTGAAAGTAAGGGATAAGTAAAACATGACTCGATATAGTTGATGTGTCAGCGGCGTGATGTGTCAACAATTAAATGCGTTTTTCTCTAAAACTATTGGCATTTTCGAAATAGTAAAAAAGCAAATTTTTCTTCGTTTAACCTAGGAAATTAATAAAGTATTTTAAAGGATAAGGATTAATACCATTATGGAAAAATATCCCTCACAATAAAAAATATATTGAAATTACTATTTTTAGACAGAAATATGATCACTACACGTTATCCTTAAAATATACGTATATGCTGTCGTATGCTGTTGTATATGTTGTATATGTGCTGTTTTGTGTAAATCTTATTAAGGAACAATACTCCAGTACATTATTTTCATGTAGTACTTACCATTAGAGCAGCGCATGCGCGAAAGTGTCTCAACGGGTAGGACTTTATACACATTTATCGTATTTATGTTAATTTTCATAAGAATGTACAGATAATAAACTATATATAAACCTTCCCTGAGAAATACTCGACCTAATGGTGTAAACAGCATCAAAATCCGTTGGGTGGTTTAGAAGAAGAAGAGTTAGAAACGCCAGACAGACGCGAAATATATAATATATAAGATATAGGATAGGATAAGAAAAAAATTTTTTATTCATTTATAAAACAGGATAAAAAATAAAAAAAATCAAGGCTAAAGACTAAATTAAATATATTGTTAATCAATAATTTTAAACACGAGTGTAAAATTTTCAACCACAATATGCATATTAAACTAAAGCTCCAATATTTCATAGAGCGCATAGTTCGCGGGATTTCTCACATAGTTTCACGAGCACATATCCATTTGCGGTATTATTCACACTTCAATATAAATCACTTTATATAAGCCGTTAACTTAATTTGGTCAGTGCTAATGAATATAAACTATGTATTTGGGATTAATAGTTGTTTTCTTAACTTATGTATGTTTTTATAATCCATACCTATATTATAAATTCGAAAGTAACTCTATCTGTCTGGCTGTCTTTTACGCAATCAGGGCCAAACCGCTAATTTAAATGTGACAAAATACTCATATAGAGATACTTGAGGGTCTCGGGATGAACATAGATACTTTTTTTCTCATATTTATAATATTTTCGGTATATACCATTATATTAAAATACTTACTAATTTGACATGTAATTTATTCCGCCATATTAATAACAACTGTCGTTGCTAAGCAACGATTTGCAAAGTTTGTTGTTAGAAAACGTCACCCAAAATGAGCTTGCTTAACGCATCTCTCTATTGAAAACTGAAAATAATGAAATAAATATTCGTATAGTTCAAGCGGGCGTAGCTGCGTTCGGGTCCACTAGCATATTATATATCGTAATTTTAGCATTATCAGAATATAATGTCAGACATTCCAATTTCGCAAATTTTTATGATAAGACGTTACTAGTTTCTATTGGATTTGAAAGATACAAATATTAGATAGAAGATATAAAACTAGAAGTAAAGTGTGTATCTATCTATGTATCTATCTTTCGAATTGAAAGCTTTTAATGGTGTCCACATCGCGCATGCGCAACGAATGAGAATAACAAAGCCACGTATAGAATTCTTTGCGGAAACTGCTTGGGGTTTATGCAAACACAATCTAGGTACCTTTTATGATGGTTTGATACAGTGCTAAATAGCAAAATTGAAGGTAGTTGTATATTATATTAGAATACTATATATAGAATACGATAATAGCCGGGATTAATGCCAGGAAGAAGAAGGAGATATTAGAATACATACATTATATAAAATAAATATAATATGTATAATACTCTCAACACGCAATGCCTCGAAAAATTGGCGGAAAGTGGAGAACGAAATGTCTTAGCACTAGCTTCCCTCTTCCTACCTTGCTGTAGCGTGAAGCTGATTTTAAGGATATAAAGTTTATTCATATCATAGTCAACTACGCAAGCCACTTAGATGCGGAACATTAGAATATTGATCCTCCAATTTTGGAGACCTTCGAACATTGCAGATGACCAGAGTTTCATATTAAGTAGGCATGTAATATTTATTTATTATTACACATTTAATCGAATAGGCAAAGAAATCCTAGTGGTAATAATAATTTTCTAATTATCAAACTCTTCATGAGTTCTTGATATATAACATTCACACTATTATATACCTTTTATCCATTAGAAATTTATAGTACAACAGCTAATAAATGTATGACAATTTATTGCAGCATTAAGGGATAAACGATTGACGCAATGTTAGCCTATGCGGCTAGTTCGACTTGTGGTAGTATCGGTAATGTATGCATTTTAAACACTTCGAAATTTTAGTTTGTGAAGGAATTCCCTGAATATAGCTATTGATTGGAAGTATTTTCTAGAATTAGCTTGATTCTCATATTTGATATAACCTTATGATTATTATATGTTGTTTAATTATAATATAATTATTGTGTCATGTAAGAAAATTAAATTTCTTCTAAAATATTCGTGGCAATGATGGTTTCTTCTATTAAAGTACCAATCCAATTGTTTCAATCTGTTCTTCATTATTAAGTTTCGAACTTGGCCAAAGCGCTGGTTTGACCTCGAACCGCATCTTTCATCTTACACGTGCCTGCGTGACACCCCAAATGTTAGAAAAGAAAAGGGCATAATCTTGTGCGAATACAACAAGCGTCCTTATTTCCAAATCTGAAGGTTTCATATTTAGAAGCAATAATTCCCAAAAAGGGCCATGCGCTGTAGGCTCAACAACCGTTTTCCCGGAAAATCTAATTTTAGGCAGCTGATAAACATATAGATGAGTAATTTGTAACTGTTTATGGAAAATCTGTATTTTAGTACCCTTATACAAGATCACGAGTAATTGGAGCATGTCAGTCGTATGGAAATAGGTTGATAGCAAAGCCGAGCTCAGTGAGTGCGCTCACTCGCTCACATCATGATAAATCGCTTCAGTGTTGTAGGAGTATCGATTTGTTTCATTTGGAAACGCCATACTTTCTGATATGAGACTTTTGAAATATATAATTTAATTCGTGTTTAAACTCTAGTTACATTTTGAATGTTTGGTGTTTTATGCATTTCAGTTTTAAAATCATCTTTTTCGAAGGAAACTAATTTTTCGTGGGAGATGATTTTTTTATAATACAAATCTCTTATAGGTTTATTTAAATGAAAGCTATATAAGTTATATTTTTGCATTTAAATTTTCTTCATAAGTTAGAAAAATAAATATTCTAGAGAATATTTGCTTATACTATTGAAAATGTTATATTGGAATATCGTGGAACAGTTTCAAATATCAAAAACAAAATCGTGGAAAATGTATATAAAGGTTTCTGTTATTTTTGTAATATACTAACTTTTATGTGTGGCTTCCCCCGCATAGTCCAAGGAAATTGCTAAGACTTGTGTATGACACATGACAGATTCTAAGTGATAACTCTGCCCGCGGACACAAACTATTAACGTGATCTTATAGCCATCTTCGATAAATGGACAAACACAAATAGATTTTTGACCAAACCAGTATCTTGTGATAACGCGCTAGATAGCATGAACGCAGCAGGACAGGCAAAGGGAACCTTAAGACAGTCTGTCCCCCATTTTGAATTCTTGCATTTTAGGTTACGTGGCTTTAAAGCTGCGGTTTGCCTCGACATCAGAGGAAAGGAAAAACTATTCGAAAGAAGAAAAGAAATTCGAACCCAGATACATACCCATATACAGTCAGACTTTGCGCCTCGACTACTACTGGCCTCAACGGGTCGCTAGTTTGTTAATAAAAATCTTCTTATTGTAACTTAGCCCTTATGTATTTAAAAGAGAAATTCTCTAGCTGAGTTCTGCCATCATTTATTTTCTTTTCGTTTCCGTTAAGCCGTGTACAGTATCTTCGCTATCGCTGATTAGAATCTGGTAAAGTTTGAACGAAATGCAGGGGAAAACTTTTTCAATTACAATTGAAATAGTTTTGAAAGGAATTTTGTAAACCTAAGTTTTAACAAGCTAATAAATAAATAGAATTTGTATAATAGAAAACAACTTAAAAACAATAAAAATGGTAGCAATATAATGAATATATAAAATAACACTTTTTAATGTATAAAATTACAACATTCATTCATGCATATTTCTCATATAGGTGTACAAAAAGCCTAGTGTTAAAAATGATGTTTTTCCCAAGAAAATTAAATAATATCTCCCATTAAAAAAATATAAGTAAAATAAATAAAAAGCAAGATCACGACAACATTGTATACGAACCATGTAATAATTATAATGATAATTATGTTTAACTTTCATTAACAATTTAGAGTTCATATTATTTTACTTAAGGTCTCGCAACGCCGTGTTTTAAGACCTAATGAAGACGCAAGTCAACAGAATACGTAGAAACCCGTTAGCGAATATAAAAATGCTTTGTTTTGACCAGTCAGCTTGGTCCATTTTTGGGTAACCATAGGAATGATCACCGCCCAGGGATGATCTGATGTAGGAACTATGGAATTATTATTATGATGTAGGAACTATGAATTTATTCCAAGTTTAAAATAAGATTGTCGGATCGAGTTAAAGTGGACTGAATACTGACCAAATTCATGACACTAACGGACGTTCCTCACTTATCTCTTTGATAAATAATTATTATCATCAGTCTAGTAGTAGGTGACTCATCATCACCTACTAGATGTTCTCTTATGGCCCACAAAGCGGCATAGTGATTTAGGAGCAACTCCAATGTGGTCAGCCAAGGCTACGCTATTGGAAATTTGTTGTGGAATTCCCCGTTATTTAGCAGATTGAGAACTTCCACCCTCTCGAGCATACATCTTCTGCACTTTGCTGGCCCAGGAGGCAAGCCAGAAGCGGGAAATAGATTACAAATTACGTATGGATGTCTCAGGTTAATGAAGTCACCACTTTCCAATGGCTCATAAAGCCATTGGCCATTAGCTAATAAAGCTACATAAATAAGACCATATTTCAGTTGCAATATACATATATTTTTCCAGATTCATATAAAACTTAAGATTTTATTTGTATAGGTTTTTGTAGTTTTATTATTCACCATATTTTAAAATTATCTTCTATACTACTTTTTATATGCTGATAATATTTTTCATTTAAATAATATGAGTGAAGATGCTTTTCTCAAGGAGTCATTATAGAAAAAATAAAAAATATATATTTTAATGAGATATTCTTTTTCAAAAATATCTATTTTCCTATTCATATTTTTTTATTCATAACATCATGTTATTTAACATCTTTTGAAAATCTTTTTAATTACTTATACGGTGTCACAATTCAAAAGATCTATTGATATAAAAATATGCTACAATATAATTAGTAGATCGATAAGCAAAGTGATACAGATAAAAAACATGGTCAATTTTTTATTTTTTTACTTCATTAAACATGATGAGAAATTTTACCATGATGGAGATATTTTTTATAGCTCACGTTGCATCCTTGACATAGTAGGATAGGCAGATAGAACCTGGGAACCTAGTATTATGGTACTCCGTTCCCATTAAGACACCGTTCCGTTCCCTACTTTCCGTCGAATTATGGAGGCATTGCGTGTTGAGTGACCGAACTCAACGCCGCTCTTTGCCTCGACACCAGAGCGAAGAAAGGAAAATATAAATGCAAATAAATATTTCATTTCTTCGAGTGGTAATCGAATCGTCGCCTTACAGTCACACTCGTGTGCCGGTGCGCCATGACGGCCTGTATAAAAGGCTATATTATCTCTTTATTTAAGAAAGCATATTTATTTGCATAGAAGAATAGCATTTGTGTGCATATTGATGTGTACATTTCATCTAATATCTGGAAAACATAGTCTTTCTTTTTCTTATTTTCTTATGTAGAAGAGCGAACGGTATCTTTTAAAGGACAATACAACCTTTTTTTATACAAAATTTGTAAAATTATACTTATCCAATAATTTATCTTATTTCCATTGATTATTTATAATGGTCAAATTATCAATAAATAACACCAATAAATAATATCAATAAATAACATCAGAAGTACTTAGATGTCGATGTGCAAATCCGACTGTATGAGTATTTAATTATGCAAAAGCAACTACAATCACTGAAAGTGAAGCTTTGAAATTATAAGTTCGTCTTGCATTGCCATTAGGTTGCAGTGACTAAAACACGCCGGCCATCTTTCTTTATGAGCTCTGACCGCAAACTAGCTAGCTATTGAGATCGGAGTTGAATAGAAGTTTAAATACATTTTCATTGAATAATGTGGAAATAAGGCTATTAATTCTTGTTTCACACAAATCTGTAAATGAATTTAGTATACTTATAGTTTAGCAACATCAAATAGTTTTTTTATTATATAAATACTTTTTAACTTTTTTTTTGGCCAGTCGTGGCGCAGTGGCAGAAATGTGCTGCAAAATCGACTGGTTGTAGGTGCGATCCGCACTCGAGCTATATTGCTGTGTTCTAAGTTGAAATAGAAATAAATTTAATATTAAAGCTTCACAAGTTATAAGACTATGATTTTTGGACGATAATTGTAAAAATAATTGCTGGTTAACTTATTTCAAGAAACATAATATGCGACAACTTTACTATAACATCTTTACTATTTTACTACTTATTTACGGAGAGGCCAGTCATGGCGCTTGTACCCCAAGCATGTGACTGTAAAGGCGATAGGTTGTGGATTCGATTCGATTTTAACATTATATTTCGACTGCTTTAACATTATAAAGGCAAAAAAACACAACAGAATTTAGAGGTTCTTTTTTCTGAAAAATATCCAATTCAATATGTCTGTTTTTTTTTTACTTTTGGGCTATTTTTATATTTTTAAATGAAAAGGCTATCGGGAACAGCGACAGTCAGTAGCCCTCGTTACTAGGTCAGTAGTAAAGAGTAGATGCACGTAAAGTAACTTGAATAGTGTTTGGGTTTTGGATTCATATGTGTATATTTATTTTTCTGATATAGTTAAAACAATCACAGTATGACATACAACTTATGTAAGTTAAATTAAAACATGGAAACTTTTGATATTTTTATTTCCTATTAGTACCTATATTTTCTGTAAGACGCGTAAACAAGTAGTAGCTAAGGTCGTCGTGACGCAGAGCCACAAGCGTGCGACTGTGAACGCGACGGCTATGTGTTCGATTCCCACTTGAAGCATGAAATCTATATATATAAAATCGAAAGGTCACTCACTCATCACGAAATCTCAGAAACTACATGTGCTAGGAATCTGAAATTTTCCATAGGAGTTACTTATAGGACGTAGGTGCTCGACGGAAATTTGCAATATTCGACTTCTGAGGGGTTGTTTTTGGGGTTGAAAGTTTGTATGAAACTTCGTTACTATGAATGCTAGGAGTTTTAAATAGACTTCACTTATAGGACGTAGGTACTCATGGAGACAGAAATAACGTAGTTCACGCAGGCGAAGCCGCGGGCGGGCCACTAGTATTTAATATTTTCAATTCTTGCTCTGGTTACGACGTCAAGCGCGTACCATATAGGTATTTATAACATGTAACTTCAAATGGAAATTGAGGCATGAATTATAATATAATTGGATTTGGAGTATTAAGCAGTAGACAAACTTGAGCTACCAAGTTTGTCTACTTCTTATTTTTCGCATATATGCACATAGGATGGGTACAGAGACCTGGTGTTAAAACTCTTCGTCCCCCATTAAGCCACGTCCGTTTATAACTTTCCGCTGAATTCTCAATCCATTGCGCGCTTCAACTCAACGCTGCTTTTGACCTCGTTACAAGAGCGAGGAAATGAAAATATTAAATATTTAACTTCCCCAAGTGGGAATCGAATCAGTAACCTTCACGTTTACAGCAACACGCCTGTGCCCCTATACCACGATGATCTTATAAATGTTATCTAATTCGAAAAAAAATTGCGCTGAGTTCTACCATCTGCTCAATTTTGATTTCTCATCAACTGTACCTATCTATCTCTGAAAGGGCCAAGGGCTTCATATTAGACTAATAGTCTTCAAAATTTCAGCTTTAGAAGTTGATATCCTAAACGTAATGCAACTTCTATTAAATAATAACAAAGAACGAACGAAAAATGTAGTACAATAGATTACTATTATAGACATTGAATTATATTTAAAGGCTATATGCCAATATGATTTTTTTATATATTTTCTTAAACTATTCTATATTCTTAAAAAACTATATATACATTTTTTTGTGGTAAAACGTAACAAAGAAAACTCACTTTAACATTTATATTTCTTTATATCCAGATAAGACAGAGAAAGAGAGTTAGTTGACGAGTTGACGTGAGAGTTAGTTGACTCAATTTTATTATTTCTTTTCAGTGCCGGTGGTGGGGGCATGTTCGGAGATGTCAATATATCAGCGATACTGGATTCCTTTAGTATAAGTTACGACAAAAGAGTAAGACCCAACTATGGAGGTTAGTAAATAGAAGTAATCACCAAAACAACTCTTTATGATGTTTACAACTGAAGTAACAACTTTATATTTTATGATTTATCTGAGAGCAAAAATTAATTCAGGTAACAATAACATAGCTCGGTAAAAGAAAGAAGATATGTAATAACTTAATGGATTTTCTAGATGCTTATACAATCATATTATATTATACATTTAATGAGCAAAACGATTCAAATATTATATCTCCACCTCAAAGGCCGGCAACGCACCTGTAGTCCCTCTGGTGTTACATGGGGTCGTGGGCGGCGGTGATCACCATCAGGTGACCCGAACGCTCGTTTTCCTTGTCCTTTTTCCATAAAAAAAAACATATAGTATATATAAGGAATTTAAAGAAATAAATTAAAATTATTTTGTGGTTTTATATCGGGTATAAAGGCATTTTTCTTGTTGTATAGTTTTTTACCATTTTTAAAATTTATGTCTATCTACTATCAATTAAAATCATTTATGAAAAACCTGTTTTTGTTTATTTTTAATCTATGATGGGTTGCAAATAACCGACTTTTCAGATAACCAGTAATTTAAAAAAATATTTACAAAAAATACTGGTTGTGTATAAAGTAGATTTGCCGAGGATAGTTTTACATGATATACAGATTGATTAATAGTAACAATTAATTATTTAGTTACACCTAAATATGAATGAATAGATGCATCAGAAGTCAACACTTAGCACTTAACCCGCTTGCACGTTTTTAATACGTGTATTTTAAGAAGTTATCAATTCAGAAAATTGCGTATATTAAAAAAATATGAAAATGTTAACTTAAGTATATTCTCTCTACTCTGAAAGAAGGGTGTGAAAATAATGGTCTAAGCCTGAATGCGAGTTCTTACTAAAAAAAGGTTCTGGTGTTTAAAAGAAACGAAGAGAGGACGGAATGCAATGTCAGTGTATAGATAGAGTTGAATACTTGGGAAGTATGTTCAGTAGAGATAAAAGATACGAGATGGATGTGGAAAGGCGTATTGCTACAGGAAACAGGGTTAGCGGAGCCTTAGTTGCATTAATGAGACAGCAAAACGTCAGCACAGCTGGGCGTTTGGCCGTACACAATGCAGTGTTGGTATCGACGTTGTTATACGAAACATGGGTATTTCAGAAGAAGAATGAAAGAAAGATAAATACTATGGAGATGTGATCTCTTCGTAGGATATGCGGAGTCAGCTTAGGTTATCGAAACCGCAATGAAAAGATACACAGAATGGCAGGTACTAGCGAAGATGTCACGGTGACAATGAAGAAAAACGTGCTCAGCTGGTTTGGGCACGTCGAACGAATGAGTGATGCGAGAATAGCAAAAAAGATTTATGATGGAAGAGTGGTAAGAGAGGTAGTGGGGAACCTCGGTTGACCTTCGAAAACACAGTATCAAAGATGTGATCACCGAAGAGCATGTGTGAAGAGGTTGATAACAGTGGACGAGACGAAAGAGGTATGTAGAGACCGTAGCGTTTGGCGCTCCGTTCTCTCTGACTACCCCGCTAGGGATAAGTAAGTATATTTTGAACTTGTGAAAAAGTTGCACGAATACGAAAATGATACGAACAATTATATAGTCTTATCTGTCTATTAAACTCATCACCCCTGAATAGCTAGTACTGAATAAAAAAAAATTTACGTAATTACGTAGATCTTTTACTATATAGATTTCCGTGCACCCTAATCTCCTAACAAGATCAGTTTTTTTTATTTCAGCTATTACACAATTTCCCACAGCAATGAACAACAAACTTTTTTTTTACTGACGGCCGTTATGTTGACATGCAAATAAAGCGCTTTTAGTGGCTTTATTGGTACACTAGTGGACCCGGACGCGGCTACGCCTGCTTCAACTATAAGAATATTTATTAAATATATTCATGAAATTATTTTCAATTCTCAATAGAATTAGTAAGAAAATATAAGCTCAAATAATCAAAAAGAATAATAAGTAGATACACATTATTAGAAAAAATTATCTGAGTTATTGAAATGAACTAACAAAAGGATTAAAAGTAACTAAAGGATAGATATTCTTAATATTAGAAAAAGTACCTAAAGTTTTCCGTACGTGCGTACATAGATATCGACTTTACGAAATAACTAAACATTTCTCTCTATTAAGTAGGATAATTTTAGCGGGCAATATCAAATAAAATAAGAAGAGAATCAAAGTATATTTTAAATTAATTATAAACAACAAATAAAGTTCGAAAATGTATGTAAATTTATAAAACCGTCAACGTCATCTGCCCGTTCGCGTCGGTCATACTGTGCCGCCCGCTAGGTGGCTAGGTCATTTGGAATCAGTGACATCTTCTTAATTATTTATTAGTATGTTATACAGTAAACTATAATTTCAATCTAGATAAAATGCTAAAAGTGACTATTATATTTATTTTCATAAGGATGAATATCAAAACGTCGCGGTAGCGGTCGCGTAGCAACGACGGTTGTTATTAACATGGCAGAATAAATTGCATGTCAAATTAGAATGTACTTTAAAATATATTAGTATATATGTGTAATGTAATGTTATATAGCCTATAGCACTTCTGAAGAATGCAGCTTTCATACAAAACAAAAACAATGAAAATCGGACCAGTAGATCCAGAGATCTTAGCGTTCAAACAAACAAACAAACAAACAAACTCTTCCGCTTTATTATATTAGTATAGATGAAATTGGTGTAAAAAAATCTTGTTTGTTTAAATAAAATCGAATATTTAATAAAGTACTGTTATAACTGTTATAACTAAATAAATATTTCATGTATATATACATTTCTGTGTAGAGCCATAACGTGAAACTTCATCCGTAATAAATGATAGTGAGTAAATTATAATAGTTTACTGAGTAATTATATTAATTTTAAAAATTGTTATCGAATATTTCAAACCTTTTTCTAGTAAAATTTTTGATTAATAATTCTGTAGACAAATTCTTTCATAGCAAAAATAGTGACAGTCATACGATAGGAACGAGAAATAAAGATAAGCTTGTTACACCAAGTTTTCGCCTCCAAAAAGTTAATAAATCCTTTATGGGTCTGAGTATACGTGTATATAATAAAATTCCGCAGTGTATTCTTAGTTTGCCACTACCAAAATTTAAAATATCTGTAAAAAAAATTCTAACAAGTAAAGCTTATTACACGGTTCAAGAGTATTTAGAGGATAAGCATGTATGGAATTAATGTCTATTGAATGTAATGCAGGATAGCTGCCAGCAAATGTAATAGATGGTACCATTGATTTTGAAAAGAGCAACTGTTGAGTTTCTTGCCGGCTCTTCTCAGCAGAACTGCCTTCCGAACCGGTGGTAGCTTTTGGTTCATATGTTCATTCGACGATTCAAAAGTGCTTGTAATAATTGTCTATTTGAATAAAGAATATTTTGAATTTGAATGGAATTTGTAGGGACACATTGTTGCATGTTAGTCTATACACGCGAGTCATCTCAGTCGGTATCAAACGTTTCTGTATTATTAAATATTACATTTATTAGTATTCATTATGTACGTACGTACGTACGTATATTATTAAATATCCACATGATATAATAAGAACTCTACATTGGTGACCCCGACGTGATTTCAATGTTCAAATTTTATCTAAAAGTTCAAATTTTAAGTTCCCTTTTATGAAATTGTACAAAGTTCTATTTACCAAAATATGTAAAAAGATGTAAAAAGATATAAATTTAGTTTTTTTTTGTTATGGTACACACATACATAGGTATGTTTTTTCACGCTGCATCCAATCCAACATAGCAGGGTACCGTTGATTTCTGGAAACATTGAGTGTTGAGTGGTGAAACTCAACGCCACGCTTTGCCTCGTTATCAGAACGAGAAAATCAAAATATAAAATAATTCAATTCCTCGAATGGGAATCGAACTCACAGGTCTAACATAGGTATATATAATTCATATGTAGAATGTTCACTTGAATCATAATAATATTTACTTTTATATAGAAGATGCTGCCAAAAAAATGTTTTTTATTTAAGATAATAAGGCAAATAGAAAATTTATTAGCATACTACGTATACTATACGAATATTCCCATTGTACTTTTATAATTAGCATGTTATAAAGGTGTTGACATGTCCGACTGTACCTAGTAGTTGCTGGTACAAATTCTTTCTGCAGGTACAAGTGATGTAAAGAAATTTAAGTTGAAAACAGTGATTTATACACATAACCGTAACCACGACATGTCCTTGTAATATGCAGAAAGTTGTAAATGAAATCCCATTTCTTAACTATTTTATAAAATATCGCAGGTTTTTAAATGATGTACTAGCGCATTCTATGCAAAATAAGTTAAACAAAGAATATACTTTCAATATCACAAATTATATTTCATGAAAAACATAGAAAAAAAATCTTTAAGTACATAGTAACCTATTAAGGCTAAAAATAAAGGAATATAATATATTCCTTAGATTCCTATATTTATACATATATGTTATTTTAACGATTTTTTAGTGTAAATATCCTCCCGCATCGCAATAAAAATCTAAGTTAGAACAAAATAAATTTCACCTGGCATCTACTTCAGTTATAGCTCTCGCGCTATTAAAATTTTAACACAATCTGAAATTTCTAGCTCCATATAAAATTGTTTATGCGAGAAACAATTAAATTTTTATTCTGTTTCTCGTTGAATTTCATTCACAATTGCAGGTATTATTATAAAACGAGGATTTTATTCACAGTTTGATTTTAAATTATTAAACGTTGGCCAATAAAAACAAATTGATTGAAAAACAATAGCTACTAAATGCTGACCTGTCTGTGATTGCTTGTGAAGCATTGCAAATTGTTATTTTAATTTATTTCCGTTATGTAGAAATAGTGCCGCTAATTCTTCTTACTCTTATTTACATTCATCTAGCTCTAACAACATTTCTGCTTGAAATAAATATCGCATTGTGTCTATCTAGCACAAAATGTAACTTTCCGACTTCTTCCCTCGACATCGACATCATAGCGACGCAACAAGACCACTTGTTATGTATATTGTGTCGTTTTCAGGACCACCCGTGGAAGTGGGGGTTACCATGTACGTGCTCTCCATCAGCTCTCTGTCTGAAGTCAAAATGGTATTTCGTATTTAAAGCAATATTAAAGACACAGCGCATACATAGCAAGATTTGTCCTTTAGTACGATCACCAGCATTACCGTTCATTGTAGCACCCGTGTCCACGGTTCGATCGCGTAGGCATCCGCTGCGATCTTGTCACGTCCGTCGAATCCTCTGGTTTGGTTTTCACGGCGCGAGGCGCGAGGCGCGCGCGACTCACTCTTGGGCTTGATTGCAGGTCCGCCAGTGGAGGTGGGCGTCACCATGTATGTGCTCTCTATCAGCTCCGTCTCCGAAGTGCTCATGGTACTCGTCACTGTCAGCTCGCGCTTGACTCGACCGCTGAGCAGCCCTAGATACGAGGCTGCGAGCATGTCCGCGTTTGTCAGCAAACGCCCTTGTCCGCAAACTTGCTTTCTTATTATGTGTCCCCTGATTCTGTAAATTCTGAACGAACATGTTTGTGGCATCATAATAAGAACAGCAATTCGTTACCTTAAAAATATTCAGGTTGTGTGTCCAGCAGTTTTCGTAATTCCAAAGACAAATCATTTTATGCGAAGTGGTGATGTTGACGAGTTTTAGATATATGTTTTCAAGCTATTATAAATCTTGCAGCACTTTAATATTTTTTTTGTGCAACTTAGTTATGTTGTAAAATACATGAAGTTTAAATACTAATAAAAATTTATCAAGTGACGTCAACACTTCGTTTTTTTTCATCATTCTATAATAAATCCGCGAGATGCGATACGCAACGGCTGTCACACGGTAGAAAGCTAAAGATATTCTATGGATTTGCGACGACTGTGTAATTCTTCGTCACTCATTTCGTAGTTTGATGTGTATGTACGTATATGTGTATCTACTGAAATTGCATTATTGATCGTTACCTTCCACGCTCTCGAGTAATTTGGAACACCGGTTTATATAGTTCTAATTATATTATATGCTTAAATATTTTTGGATATTATGTACTTTAGTGTACTGTAGAGCCCATTTAATCACATTTATTCACTTTTTATCCGGTCTTCCAAAGTATGTATTAGTTTTGAGCTGCTAGGCGTTTGGGTGAAAGACCCCTAAGTGGAAACCAAATCAAAGCTGGGAAGGTCACAGTAAGACGTGACCCATGG
This sequence comes from Heliconius melpomene melpomene, assembly GCA_000313835.2. NCBI lineage: Eukaryota > Metazoa > Arthropoda > Insecta > Lepidoptera > Nymphalidae > Heliconius > Heliconius melpomene. The sequence goes on along the minus strand of HE669194.1, from coordinate 28,340 downwards.
CCATAGAGAGGTTGTGTGTTTATACGAGTCACAAACACCCAAGAGAACAATGAACGTTAATTTTTCAATAAATCAAACTTACACGTGGCAATTTGTGTACTTGTCGGCTTATTAGCTTCTATTAAGAGATTGCCTTTATCGAGCCGTGGGTGCCAGCCTGCGCCACCACCCACTCACCTCGCCCTATCCCACCATAGCACCCATTTCATTAATAGACATCACTTTACCTAGGCTTTGTGTCACACTACACAGCATTTGTTTCCTCTGTTCAAGCTTCGCTCAATTGAATCGTAAATATCATGTGTAAAAATAATCTCCATGACGATTTCCAGCACTTGCATTAAACTGTTGTTATTCGAAACGGTGCCAATTCACCACCGTTCTATCCAAACGTAGGTTACTACGCTACTTCATCAACGCATGCTATGTTAAATGTTTTATATATAGCGCATTATTTTTAATTTTACCTTTGTCTACTTTCTTTTACATGTGTTTCTCCTATTTCTGCATCTACAATTCATAGCTCTCACAACTATATTTCAAACATCAACAAATCAACTGATCATCATTAATTTACCTAGCCTTTGGAATCACTGACAGTGAGGTCTGTGACTTGATCGCTGTCTACTAATTATTTATTCATATTGCTTAGTGATTCACAATTATATGAGACATATAGCCGAAACTGAATTATTTACTTCTTCTCTTCAGGATTTTACGCTGGATTTCTACTTCAGACAATTTTGGACTGATCCTCGCTTGGCATATAAAAAGAGGCCGGGCGTTGAAACGCTGTCGGTCGGCTCTGAATTTATTAAAAATATATGGGTACCAGATACGTTTTTTGTAAACGAAAAACAATCGTATTTCCATATAGCAACTACAAGCAACGAATTTATCCGCATTCACTATTCAGGCTCTATAACTAGGAGTATCAGGTACTAAAAATACGAACGAGTTTTCAAAAATTTATCACTGCTACTGCTATAATTATAACGTAAAAATCAAGATGCTTTAAAAATAATACAGTATAGTAATAAAACAACAAGTTTGATTTTTTATCTACAAATTATTAATTCAATTTTAATTATTGCTTTTCAGATTAACAATAACAGCATCATGTCCTATGAACCTTCAGTATTTTCCCATGGATCGGCAGCTTTGTCATATAGAAATTGAGAGTTGTAAGTATCTTGACAATGATTTTTATTTGTGTATATCGTGGAAAAAAAAGTTTAAATTATGTAAAATATATACTGAAAAAGAAACTGTTATTACTTTGTTTTATATTGCTGTAATCCTTTCTAATATTTATACGTTATATAAAAGTGCTCTACAAAAGGCACGCTTCATATATTATGTATCGTGTGGTTTTATATTCTATACTATTATGATGAATCGGAGTCTTCGTTGGGTGAATTTATTTTGTGTTTAAATTTTTATAAACCTATTCGAAATGAGAGGCCCAAATATTTTTGATGATAGAAAAATAATAATAACAAGTCGTATTTAAGAGATGTGCGTGTGTTCACCTAAAGCAATCATTGATTTGATTCTTACCACAGTGCAAATTCTCACTAGGCTTACAGATATTGTGTTGTGACCACTTTCTTGTATCACAGATGCTACTCAGGGATACCCTGTGAGCACAAGCGTACAACTTATTCGTCGTGTTCTCATATATTGGAATGTCTCCTTCTCGCATACAGCACCCGCAGAAGGTAGACCCGTAAATAGTAAGCCTTTCTCCTCACGAGCATTAAGCGAAAGAAATGATATTGAGACATCGACGCTGTGTCAGCCGAGCGGGTCGAAGGAGGCGGGGTACAGCGGCTGCGGGTCTCACAAGCCACGAGGGCCGTGCCGTAGACGCGGAGCGCACGCGACCGACCTCACACCCATGCACCCAGCACCCCACCCATGCACGTCCAAGCTCGCCGAGTATCCCGCTCACTTTAGTGATGCGCGTCACCGCTCCTCGCTCACCACGTCATCGGCCACATTGCACCCACGCTTTCATACACTATTCACCAATATCAGCATGATATTAGCATACAAACGCTTCTACTATTTTTTCTTCTTCAATATTTTATTAATTTTTTATACACTTTATTTACAAGTAGAAATTTATATTTACGTTATCACCTAATAGATAGATCTTGTAGATTTATATTTTTCTATCATCCATATCGAGTTGATACGAGTACATTAGATTTGGAGGACTCGATTCAGCTCGCTCAAGTCTCACCCAATGTGTCCGCGAGTCTCACCGACACCAGCCATGAGGGTACGCGATGCTTCACAGCGTAAGTGATAGCGTTTTGTGTGTTTGGCATGTCTCCGGAGTCGGGTACACAATGAGAGACATTCGGTACCATTGGAAGGACGGACTCTTAAGCGTGGGCATGAGCAACGAAGTCCAGCTGCCGCAGTTCCGAGTGTTGGGGCACCGGCAGAGCGCCACCGTTGTAACACTCACGACAGGTAACCAGTTTCGCAATGCCCGCTGTCCAAGCATTGTCCATCCATTTTTGCATCCGACCCCGTCTCCCTCAGCCCGTGTGCAGACGATCGAAACGCGACACTAAGCACACACGCTAACTACGACATAACAAACGCACGACAAGACGCGCGAAGCTAAGCTCGCGATCCCCGCTCTCACCCCGACCGAATAAGACTCGAGATTCAAAACCCATTGCGATGGGCCTGGGGTTTTTCATTTATGTGTCCGCTGCGCACAGTCGGCTACACCATGCGAGACATCCGATACAAATGGAACGAGGGGCCCAACTCAGTGGGTGTATCGAGCGAGGTGTCCCTGCCGCAGTTCAAGGTTCTGGGTCATCGGCAGCGAGCCATGGAGATCTCTCTTACGACAGGTACTAAATGCGGGGAAATCAAAAAGTAGGCGACGGAAAACTAATACAATCATTACCAAACGTGAAACACTGAACATAAACAGCCACGAATCTTTTCACGTCCTGCTTTTGTATTTTTGCACTAACAACACTGAGTTGTGTGTTTTAGTAACGTTCGTTTATTTTAAGTGATTTCCTCTTACTTAATTAGTATTTGAAATTAACAGTCAAGTTTTGTAAAACTTTTTAATTCAACTACGTAATTGAAGTATCTTAGAAAGTTTAGACGAGAGCTAGATAGCGGTTTGTTATAATGAATAATTAGAAAGTATACTAATTTTATTATTTATTTAATATATTATACAAAATATAACACATTTTTGGTAAATTTTACAGGAAATTATTCAAGATTGGCATGTGAGATACAATTTGTACGTTCAATGGGATATTATTTGATTCAAATCTATATTCCGTCTGGTTTAATCGTTATTATATCGTGGGTGTCATTCTGGCTGAACCGCAACGCCACCCCCGCACGCGTAGCACTGGGTGTGACCACTGTCCTCACTATGACTACTCTAATGTCATCGACAAATGCTGCCTTACCCAAAATTTCATATGTGAAATCGATTGACGTTTACCTAGGAACTTGCTTCGTGATGGTGTTCGCCAGTTTACTAGGTAATTATTACTTTAAAAATAAATAATTGTAGTGTTCTTGGTGGACATATAATTTCTTTTGTTTATAGAAAATGCGAAGTTTATGCGGTAAGGATGTTTGCGAATATTAAAATACAGAATTTGCAAGCGATTGTTATTTTATTTGTGAATTTTCTACAGACGATGTCATGTTCGGATGCGAAGGAATATTCGTGGAGCACTTTAATATGGACGAGGTTCTCTATCTTTACAGAATACGCAACCGTGGGATATATGGCGAAGAGAATACAGATGAGGAAACAAAGATTTGTAGCTATTCAGAAAATTGCATCAGAAAAGAAGGTTCCAGTTGACTGTCCTCCGCTCGGAGACTCTCATACTCTTTCTAAAATGGGAACTTTAAATAGATGTCCACCAGGGAGACCATCGGTAAGCTCTGAAAGATGTTTGCAATTTTTTTAATATATCTCCAGACTTAGGTCTTGTTACGATGAGCTTAACAGCACAACACAGCAACGGTGGCATTCAAATACAGATAAATAGATAGATAACATTAAAAACTAAACTTGTAATGTTTGTCATCTATAATATGTTAAGTGTTGATCAATAAGCCGCAGATGCAATGACGAACGACAAATATTAAATATTATTAATTTACTATCAATACACTATTTAATATAGACAAATTCACCATAATTAAACTAGTTGGAAAAAAAGTTGGAAATTTAAAACGGTAAAACTAATTTCTGGTACAATCAATTAAAGACGATAAGAAAATTTTGAATTGTTAATATAATTCCAGGAGGTTCGTTTTAAAGTTCATGATCCGAAAGCACACTCAAAAGGAGGCACTCTTGAAAACACAATTAATGGAGGAAGAGGAGCAGGAGACGAAGACAATCCTGGCCCACCTCCTCATATACTTCACCCTGGAAAGGTAATCCTGAATAAAAACCTCATATTTATAGAGTCGCTGGGCGGTTATATTGTGCTTGCGATCAATGCCGTGCGAATTAAGCCTCGCGTGCTCTTTCCTATAATGACTAACGTATATTAAAATGTTCACGAAAAGTATGCCACGTAAATATTAAATTTTACTCTTACTGGTCCACTGTTAAACATTTTCATTTATTAGTAGCTGATGTTATCATGATTCATGAAATGGACTCGTTTATACTGCATTTGATTAATATACTAATGTTAATGAATATTTGTATTTTTCAGGATATAACAAAGCTGTTGGGCATGACACCGTCTGATATAGACAAATATTCCCGCATTGTTTTCCCAGTTTGCTTCGTCTGTTTTAACCTTATGTACTGGATCATATACCTTCACGTGTCTGACGTCGTGGCTGACGATCTGGTTCTTCTGGAAGAAGATAAATAGAGGGCGTTCTTTTGGCATCCACTCATTTTTACTAAAATTATACCTAATAACTTCGAAACTTTTAGTGCTACAGTAAAATATTTCAAAACATCTTATGAAGATAGAACTAGTATTCTTTTTAAACTTTTGGAAAACTACGTAAATTAGTTTCAGTACTGTAGACATAAAGTAGTATCGTTTAGAAATTGAAATATATTTAAAAGTAAACGCGTAAATAATTAATTGTAAATAAAAGACTTGAACGATACGAGTAATTATAAATTCACATAATATGTAAGATCGATTAGTTTTGTCGTAGTCTGATGTAGAACAATCGACTGAATCGTTATATTTAAGACTCTAAATTAGACTTCATTTATATTCTAAAATATTAACTGTAAATGTGTTTTATAAATATTAAATTGATTTCGAGACAAAATTGGTGATTTAAAATTGAAAAAAAAAATAACAACGAGAAACATATGTATGTGATGTTTTTTTTTTAAAATGGAATATTATACAGAAGTTCCTAAAAACAATTTTATCACTCAAATGAATGTTTCGAACTATTTCATAAAATGAGTGGACTGCCATATTATTGTAATATATATCTAATGCTCAAATTTTTTGCTTAAATTATTAATCTTAATTAGTAGAATTTGTACTTTTGTTGAAAATTTAGACTTGTTTATTGTTTGCAATATCTATATTATTGTTATTATATCACTAGGTATTTTATTTTAATTGTAGTTGCAAACCATTAAAAAGATATATTATTATTTAATTTGATTGTCATAGCTTCATTTTATAAAGAGGTATATGTATCATAAATTTAATGTCTTGAGTGAGCGATCGATATTGCTTTTCATTGAAAAGATGCATGATAATTATTTTATATTATAGTATTTTAAATTATTAAGTTTGCTTGAATTCTGATCTTAAACAATGTTTATATAATTATATTAAATACAAATACTATGTAGATCTACTATTACAATAATAAGGAAGACAAATTTCGTGATTCAAATAACATTAACATTAGATTCCGAGGTGATTTAAATTCAGGCAAATCTTACTTCTTGAAAATTTTAAAAAAATAGGCCTTTATACGGTTAACAACAACGATATCACCTACATTAAATGATTAAATAATAACTTTACAAAATAAAACAATTAAATTTCTAATAGTGGAAAAAATTATTGTTTTCATCTATAGAGTGCATGTGCAATATTAACATAGAGCCTTCGGCATGAGTGATATTTACTTTTACGCCATACCTTAAGTTTTCAATACTAAATTAACAAAAAATAACTGAACAAATCGTAACACTTAAATATTTAAAAAAAAAACGTATTTCTAAACTACTTCACTTATTGCTAACTTAACTTTGTCACACTTTATAAACCTCATTGTATGAAGTAGAATTAAAATTGTGAATTTATTTTTATCCTTCCATGCTTATTCTAGTCTAATTATTTTGCAACCAAAATAATTGTTTTGATAATTTTGATATTAGACATAAAGGTAACATACAGATAATTAGTTAAATTATTAGTGTTGCACAATTATGTAGAAAATGCAATGCTTTTCGACGTAGTTTTGCTCGCTACCTATAAATGCTCGTGTAGATCCTGCAATATTGAGCATTGGAAACTTAAATTGTTAATGTTGGGAGTTCATCCAAAAAAACTGTTAATACTCTGTAGCGTTGATATATTCGTATAATAAATCTATATACGAATATTAGACTTTAGCCATAGTCTAATAAATGTATAATGTCAATCTAATATTAATATATAGATTATAATATCAACGACACCGTGTTTTTGCAGTTGTCGTATGACTTTGAATGGCACTTCCTATATTAACAATCAACAATATCCCTCGATTGTCCGAAACGCAGAAATCCTGTCTTCAGCTACGTATGTAACTAAAATAATGAAGCATTGGGTTCCTTAAGGAATTATTTCGAATGTAAGTGACATAAATATAATATAATACTCCAATGAAACAAGCTACGAAAAAATCTATGGTGATAATATGTACGTTTAAATTAATGAAAAAAACGCAAAAAATTGAGGTGAATATGACTTAGTAGTAACTTCTCTCCAACTGATCCAACTCCAAACTGATGATACTTATGGAACCCTTGTGAAGGTTTATGGTCAAAAAATTGTGACTACAGTATCACAAAAAGACGCATATGCAGCAGAAAATCTAAATATAATTTATGTGAATTATAAATTAAAAAAGATATTGTGTACGTGTGTTTCCATTTACAGTGCCATATTGTAAAAAATTGCATTCTAAGATGAAAATTATTTTTAAAAAATATTATTTTTAAATTTTGTATTCACATTCACATACGCAGACGGAATGTACACCGTAATAGCAATAGTTAAATAGACCATATTATAGAAATGTACATATTTGTCAAATTACCTAAGATTATTATTATATATAGTAATACTGTCATTATAAATAAATATATTGTTAGAGTATAATAGTCAAGCAACACTTATATAGGTGATAAGCGCATCTTATATAGTTAACATAGATTATATTATAAAATATTAGAAAGTCTTAATGTTTGGATGTAGGACTATAATATTCTCCGAAACGAAATTCTAAAATGTCTGTTTATCTAATAGTATATAAGTAACGTGTATGTTATTAATAAGAAAGAATATTTATATTGTTAATATTTTCATATTAGTTTACGCACGTTCATACATCACTAGCATATGGTAATTACTTTAAGTAACAAGTTTAATATTTTAACACCATAGGGTTTTGTAATAATAATTGAATAATTATGTGACAAAATTTGTTATATTATAAAATTCAAATTAAATATTTTATTTATGTAAATTTACTCTTTCATAGTATATATAGGATATATAAAAGCATATAAAAATTAAAATTTATGTCACTTTTTCAATTTTAATTACATTTATTTATGATAAATTGAACGTTAACGTATCTACGTAATTAACGGTGTTTAGCGCTGGACAATATCCATGTCTGACAAATTAAGTCAGTACCTATTACCTACCCAATGAATCTGTTCTTCCAAATAATAGCTATATTCTTTACATACTATTATTATGGTTTCTCCCATTAAATTGTAACGATTGTATAGTTTGTGATGTATATTTACATTAATTATATTTTTTTTCCTTAATAATGAATTTTATAAGAAAATATTTAAGTCACTGTGTATGAAAATATTGCATAACTTAAATAAGCACACCATTTAAGCAATCATGCACAACGAGGTGCTCATTGATAGTAATTCTAAAATTTCATATTTAAGTAACACTAGGGTTTTTTTTATAGATACACCACTTAGGTTTATAAATATGTAATAACAATATTAAAAAAGGTATAAAGTTATAAATTATTAGCTAGATACCATCAGAAATGTAGTTTACTCTCATAATGTATAGGTGCTAAACAAATAATCGAAAAGTGCACGAAAATTATACACGTACAGGGTGAGTCATATTGAACTTTCCGATTTCAATAAGGTGTGTATTAAAAACAAAGCGACATGCAGTAAAAATCATTTTATTGTTTGAAAGCACATAACATGCAGTTTTAATTTAGTTGGTTTTAAAAATGATATCCTGTAAATGTCTACCTCCATTGACCACACACTGCTGAAGCCTTTGATACCCAATTTCTGATTGTTGGTCCAGTGGGAATGGGATCACGTCGACCAATAGCAAAATGTAAACGGAACGCACGCTGTGTTGTGATCACGGAGCCGCCATTTTTAATAAACTCTTCAACTACGAACGCACGATGTTGTCCCGACCAAGCCATTGCTCACACTAAAACTGCATGTCATGGCGCGTCTAATGACACCATCCCCACCCTTCTACTCCTTCCCTTCTTCGTGCAACGTCTTTCCAAAACCGGAAAGTTCAATATGACTCACCCTGTATAAGGCAATGAAACGTATAGTTGAATATAAAACAATAGTCGAAGCCAAATAAAGTAATAACTGTTCAATAATAAAATAAATTTAAATACAATAATTCGGTAAGTTCATTCTTACATCACAATATGTAACATTTTCATAGTGATTAAATAAAAATGCCCACTGACGCACAAGATATATATTTTTTTTTCAAAAAAAAGTAGAATCGACGTCAAACTTGTTGGCTAAGTTGACTTTATAGAATTTTTTGTTCTAATTGTATATAATACTTATATTTCATATAAGTATTTAAAAAAACATTATTCGATACAATAATAAATAATTACAATATGAACGACGACGAGTCTATGCCGCTCTAAAGTTAGCCGTAGAGGGCGGGGCAGACTTGATTTTAGGATATTTACAATGCGCAAGAGTCGAGAAACTTATTAATCACTCAAAATTGAAAAAGTCAACTTAGCTGAAGTAATTTATGGTATGGTTCTTTAATTATGGCTCTTAATTTAGTACTTTAATTATATCAACTATCAGTCTAAGGTGTCAATATTGTCAATGTATCCTCTCCTTTGAAAGTTCTTACTACCTAAGTATATAATGTTTTCCAATCAATACTTTCTCACTATACTAATAATTTTATTTCAATCAATTCTTTTACGAATTTCAAATGAAATACTTTGGAAATCTGTGATAAACTTGCACTCGATGCGTTGCTATGTTGAAATTCAACTTGAAAGCTCAATTAAAGATAATTTTCAAAGTAGGGTGGTAGATATAACGTCTTGATACTTATATGTGGTCATTAATTAATAACATACAAAATTAGGACAATTTAAATACTAAAATATGAGATGTAACAAATAAATATTGTAAAACTTACTCCACTATCCTTTCCTTCATTATATTAGTAATATAGCTTGAATTCACCAAAATATGTACTTCGATCAAATTCCCTCAATATTTACCTATAGATTATTTTAACAAGTAATAAATAAAATTAATCTTAATTCCCACATACTTATTTTTATTTTTCACCGTTCATATCATTAGCTTGTATATATGCACAATTGTATTACGATTTATTCATACTTTATTTATCCTTCTCAAGACTCAAGTTGGGAATCACAAAATTGCAGTGATTTTTTAGGATAAACATAAAAATTTGTAAGTTTTTTACAAATATTTGTTTTTATCTATTGCCTTAACACATTGCGTACTGCGCCCAAACGTCCACCATTTAATTTTTTTCTCACCTATATATATTTAGTAAAATTATACAATGTCTATATTTAAAATATATAAGGTATAATTAGCAAAAAATGGCTCAACTTAGGCTTTCAAATAAAACAATCGTTGCTAGGACAAATCGTTTAATGTATATAAGAAAATAAAGCATATATAAGGAAAATATGGTAAATTATTTCAAAATTATTTAAGCTATCCTTTTCAAGTAAGTACAACTATGAAAATAATGATTTACAATATCATAATATATAGTTTAGTACAAAAAATATAGTTAAAAAATACAGAACCTCCTCCTTTTCGAAAAAGAAGTCGGTTAAAAAGAAAACATTATAGTGAAATATACAAAATTTTTTTATCGTAAAATTCAAGTTAATATTTTTTACTATAAATGAAAAACGTAATTATTTGGCATTTTTTTTAATATATCAAGTTCATTAAGTAATTAATTTTCTAAAAATATTTTTAATTTATAATGATTTTACTCGAGTTTTATATTTACTTTAAAAATATCTGACATTATTATTAATCGATATATTCTGTATTACTACCGTAGTCGACATAAAATATCTTTGTCATTCCGTTATATTATTTACTCTTTAATATTTAAGAACTGAACTAGTATTTACCGAGGATATTTTTGTACATTATCAGTTAATTATATTCTTAATATTTTTTTATAATACTTTTGTAAAAGGCATCTCTGTAAACATATGTAGGTAATAAATATAAAATTACATCAATATTATTTGAATAATTTTATTAATATTTAATTTTTAAAATTTACAAACTTTTACTAAAAAATTTAACTGAAGATTTTTTTATTTTCAACCAATGATAAAATATAATTATTGTAATATATTTAGTCTCATTAGCGTACGTATATTATAAATAACAAGGAAATAAACTTTTAACTAAATAACTTTTTATCATTTCTTCCTACCCACCATCGTTTAAGACGAGCGTTTGAAACTATGTTTTTTAGACTAATGTTATAAAAATAAATGAAATAATTTTCATGCTTGTGTAATATAAAAATAATGGTAAGTAGAATGGGAGCACTAAGATAATTCTGCACTATTCACTTGTATTTATTGGACTAAAAAAAAACATGGTTATCTATCAAAATATTATATTTTGGGAATATTAAGTACGTCAAATATTTCAGAATTTATATTTTTTGTTCATTAAAATGTAAGAAAATTAACTTATATAAGATAAGATGTCTTAAAATAAGTGTAGGTATCTAGTTCAAATGTACGCATGCATTGAATTTCGGGAGTTTTGCATATAAAATGAAATAATTAAATATTTAATAATTATAAATATTCGTGTATTGTGCTTTTATTAAACAATGTTTCCAATAAAATATTAAAAAGTAGACGTGTCGTTAATTTTTCTATCGTCAACCATTTTTTCTAGTATCGCAACAAAATATTTTAGTTCCGAATTTGTAAAATTGGACGATCCTTAACTTCTCTTGACCATTTTGGACGGAGAAATGTGCTAAAATTCTTCAGTTTCATTTAAATTCAACTGCAACAAGAAAAAGCAAAGATCAATATATTATAGAAACTATTCCATGAGAAAGAATATACCTCTATTCTGTAATGTAGAGCAATACATATATTTTTTTCATAAATGAATTTTATAAATAAGAAAGTAAATTGTTTTGAATAACATTTTTGAAAGGTAGTCCAGTACCACTAGATTAGTGGTACAAAGTAGACACTTTGAGTAAATATTTTTTGAACCGAATCAATAGAGACCAGCAAGATGGTGTTAATATTAAAATCATAAGCCGAATAGGGCAAACCATAAATATTTTAAATTGTGCTTTGTCTTTCAAATATTTTTGGGTACACTAAAAGAATGTGATGAAATTAATTTGAAAAACCTTTTGTTAAAAATTATATCAATAAGTTCCATCTAGTGATGGAAAGGAGAATGTCATACGACAGCTCTCATTTTTTTAATTTATTTCATTTTATTATGATAGATGGTTCCTATTTTGAAAATATTTATAAATATTTATCTTCTATATATATAAAATCGAAAGGTCACTCACTCATCACGAAATCTCAGAAACTACATGTGCTAAGAATCTCAAATTTTGCATAGGAGTTATTTATAGGACGTAGGTGCTCGCTAAGACGGGAATTTGCAATATTCGACTTCTAAGGGGTTGTTTTTGGGGTCGAAATTTTGTATGAAACTTCGTTACTACAAATGCTAGGAGTCTCAAATTTTACGTAGACGTCACTAGGACGTAGCCATGGAGACAGAAATTAATAATAACATAGTTCACGCGGGTGAAACCGCGAGCGGGCCGCTAGTATACTATACTTTTGGATTCGATCTCAACTTCCCCAAATTTAAATACCATTCATTCATCTGTTTTGTTAATATAGAGCATGCAGCGTTTGGAAATTTAAGAAAATTACCTTATATCGAACAGTATATTGTGTTATTTTACGTTGTTTTTATATGGTCTGGCAGTTTTCCATTTTCATAACGGTCCCACATTTTCATATAAAGGTTTTCTAAATTTTTGACGTAGGACTCACAGTCGAACAGGGTGCTAGTTAGACGCGCTTTCGCAAATTTCGCCCGAATATATCTGCGACTGAAATAAAAGAAATATATAATTGTTATTTGATCATATTCTGTCTGAATAAGAATACTCAATAAAAATAAATATTATAATTAAATGCCTATAATATGTCGCAATAACTTGTTTCTAAATTTATTTAATATACATCATTTTAGTTCACAGATGCGAGGGGCACAAGTGTGGCTGTACGGAGTGTTTTAACATTAGGTTCCCTCTGCCTATTCTGATGTGTGCGGGATACAGGGTGAAGCTGATTTATTTAGTAAACAAAGCACGGTGTTAAGCTCCGATGGGCGATACATATTGAATAGATAATTGGACTATATTTTAGCTGTTTTACTTCTTCTTCTTTCTAAAGATATTTTTGACAATTATCTATATCTATATATATAAAATCGAAAGGTCACTCACTCATCACGAAATCTCAGAAACTACATGTGCTAGGAATCTGAAATTTTGCATAGGGGTTATTTATAGGACGTGGGTGCTCGCTAAGACGGGAATTTGCAATATTCGACTTCTAAGGGGTTGTTTTTGGGGTCGAAAGTTTGTATGAAACTTCGTTACTACAAATGCTAGGAGTCTCAAATTTTGCATAGACGTCACTAGGACGTAGCCATGGAGACAGAAATTAATAATAACATAGTTCACGCGGGTGAAACCGCGAGCGGGCCGCTAGTATATATATATAATCGAAAGGTCACTCACTCATCACGAAATATCAGAAACTACAAGTGCTAGGAATCTTAAATTTTGTATAGGAGTTATTTATAGGACGTAGGTGCTCGCTAAGACGGAAATTTGCAATATTCGATTTCTAAGGGGTTGTTTTTGGGGTCAAAAGTTTGTATGAAACTTCGTTACTACAAATGCTAGAAGTCTCAAATTTTGCATAGACGTCACTACGACGTAGTCATGGAGACAGAAATTAATAATAACATAGTACACGCGGGTGAAACCGTGAGCGGGCCGCTAGTATTTAATATAGGCAGGCTTTCGTAGTAGGTTCTACTGTTCATGTTCATGGTATTAATTACATATTGCATGAAATTTATATAAGATAAGAATTTATTATAACGTTAAATAAGTTAGTCCTAGTTAGGACTCGTTTAGTTCACTCTATAACAGAAGTAGTCTAGACTTTTAATCTTGAAAGCCATTGTAATAAAAAATTTAAGTTATGTTCTGATAAAGAGTAATGGAGTTATTTAATGCGATATGTACCTATATCGACCTTATTTTAATATCATACTTACGAATACTAGTAGGAATAAAAGGTATAATTAAATACACGTTATATTCCTACCCTACTATTAAGTACACCTAATTATATTACATACAAAGGTAACGCGATCGTGGACTTGACGACTGTCTATGGGACCCCCTAGTATCCATCTAGTTCATCCCTATATATTTCAGTAATTATTATATGATTTTCAGTAATTCAGCAAATTTTTGAGAATTTATGATTTGTCATCTCTCATGTTATATATACCCTGTATATTATTTACAAAATACCTCCATAGTCGTAGGTCCATCCATCTCTATATTTTATGGGTGAACAATGGATTTTAGCTTTGAATAGATATGTCCGTATAAACGTTTTTTTTATTAATTTTTCAGGACTGGTAACATTTTTGGGGTGGGTAAAAGACTAATCTGGGGTGGGCACGGACTACCCGGCCGCTCTTATTCCTCCGTCCATGTACCTTCTGAGTAAAATTTTACCTTCTGAGTAAACTTTTGTTATCAATAGCATTGGTTAGTTGCTTGCCGTAAAAAGAATGTTGTATATCTTAAATATTTATTTTGTTTTTTGATAAAATAAAAAAAAGGAGTAGAATAATCTAACGCAAAATTTAATATACTCAGGAAATTTATGCAAATTCAAATACGCCAAAGAAAATATAAATTAAATATGTACTTAATTTTCAAAGTTAGAACTGTACTATCGATTCGTTGACGATGCGTAGCGCTCAGTGATTAGCCTCGAATCATATGTCGCATGTAATATTGCTAAGTGAGTCATGTTGAGGCTAACAGATAATATCATGAGAAAAAATCGTATAATGAAGAAAAAAAATATTAAGCTAATGATGTTATTTATATGTTTATTCTCAATTATATTAAGGTATCAAAATAGCAAAAATTGTAACCAATACTGCTAAAATAGGGCAAAAAATATTCAAATTTTGTTTGAGTCTCTTAAAATATCTACATATGTAAACGTAAACATTTTAACCAAGTTTACGTGCGTACCGTACGTTACTACAAAATTTGACCTATATTTTTTGTAACGTCACGCTGTATCCTACACACAGCAGGGTAGGTAGAGGGAGCTTAGTGCTAAGACATTCCACTCTCCACATTCCTCGGAATTCTGGAGATATTGCGTGTTGAATGGCGGAACTCAACGCCGCGCTTTGCCTCGACACCAGAGTGACGAAATGATATAATATTAAATATTTCATTTCCGAGTGGGAACCGAACCAACGACCTGTCACGTTTACAGTCACGCTCGTGCCCCTGCGCCACGACTGGCCTTAAATGGTTGGAAAAATCAATACATAATAAATACATACCATCCTTTGGTATTACAATTCTAATTCTTACTTATGTACATTATAATTTATGTCTTTTCTCTGTTATGTGTATTATTTTACGTGCAAGATTTTAATAGAATAGGCCGTCGTGGCGCAGCGGCACAGGGGTGTGACTGTAACGTGACGGTTGTGGGTTCGATCCCCACTGGAGGAAGTGAAATATTTATTTACGTTTATATTTCCAATTTTTTCGCTCTGATGTCGAGGCAACGTTCTAGGAATAGAATACCCCCCTCTGCATACCCCGCTGTGTGCAGGAAACAGCGTGATACAGCGTGAAGCTATTTTTTTTTATTTTAATAGATCATAATAGATTTTCATAGAATTCATATGTTATGCGATATTTTTATTCGATTTAAAAGGACTTTAACTGTACCTAATATTTTATAACTCTGTCGTAAATTTTACTTCAATTGGTTGCATGGATTGAAATACGAAATACGTTACGAGTAAATCGTTTTAAGGGCCCTCTTACCAACGAGGTCAATTTAAGTGGTTGTTAGCTGTATGAAAATACCCAATCCTTCTATAAAATCCTTTATATTTCGTGTAATAGACCCTTGTATGTGGACAGTCGTGGGGTATGAGCGTATAAATGTAAACTCATTTCAAAGGAGTTTGAACTCACAACCTGTCGCTAATAAATATTTAATTTCCTTTCAATTCCCACTTCAGGATATTAAATATTTGTACTGGTATCAAGGCAAAGCGCGGTGTTGAGTTCTGCTACTCAACACCCCAGAATTCGGTGTGGAAAATGGGGAACGAAGTGTCTTAACAGCTGTGTCGTACAAAAAAATCGTGTAATTTCTATACACAATACTTACAAAACAACAAACGCTATTAAATATATCTATAGCCATGTTATATTCATTAATATTAAGGTTTCTTATTAATTAATTAATTTAATTGTACTTGGACAACGTTCATACTGGCAAGACTTACTAAAATTATAATTAAATTTTTAAACTATAAGGCTTCATTAAAACGTGTTACCGTTAGTTAAACTAAATAGAAAGTGTATTTAAACTGTTTATATTTAAAGTTTAAACTAACCTACAATAACATAATAATAATGCCGCGGCACTAACTTTTGAATAAACGAGTAGAGCTTAGTAACAAATTATAAATACTTTATTATGTTTTCTAATTATATTATTTTTTATATATAATTTTTCATGATTATAAAATATTTCATAATTAATAATATGTACTGTAATTACGGTACAGATTGGGAGTTTGCTTTCTACTCGAGGATATAAAAAAATCCCGCACACAGCAGGGTGGGCAGAGAGAACCTAGAGTTAATACTCTCCGTTACCCATTTTCCGCTGAATTTAGGATGCATTGCGTGTTAAGTAGCGGAATTCAACGCCGCGCTTCGCCTAGGGACCAGAACGAAGAAATGAAAATAAAATCTAAATTTCCTCTGGGGCGAGGCACAAATGCACAAAACTTGGCGTTGTGTTCCGTGTCTCCAGAATTACGTAATGACGTGTCTTAATGGAAAATGAGCATTTTAAAACTAGATTTAAGACACTAGGTTTCACTCTGAACCCTGCTATTTGAGGTATTCAGGGTGAATCTAAAAAAAATATCAAGTAATAAATATACAATTTTTTAACAATTAATAAATAATTAATAATTTTCTTCACTTAAATGCCAATTAAAGTTAACTGCCGTTCAGACTAAAATTCGATTTGCTTTTTATAAATAAAAAAAATAAGTAAAGTAAATAACTATATTTTACTTACTATTCTGTATTGGATCCGAGTGCCACAGCTATTTCTTCATAGTGTTTCGTATCTTTTGCTATAAGTTCTGAGCAATTCAAAGCTTTTAGTTGCGAGGCTGCCACTCTGAAAAGTATTAGACTGACCATTTTTATTTAAAAAAAAAACTGGTCAAGTGCGAGTCGGAAATGCCCACCGATGGTTCCGTACCAACAAATTCAGAATTGTAGATGAACGGAAAGTACAAATTATAAATGTTTCCAAACGTTATTAATGTAAAGTTATTGCATTAATTTTGTATGAAATGTACTACAATTACGTTTGTAATAATTTTTATCTGAAAATTTATATAAATTTTCAATTTTCGGAATTTTCTTTATACTGCAAGTTCTCATTTTTAATAGTAGGAAATAAATATCCTATAGTATCAAATACTCTCAGTAGGTTAAACAATAATTAATATATTTATAAAGAATCACCTCGATGCTAACGTTTCCCCTGGCAGCGTCACTACAGGAGTGTTCGTCCATAAAATATCCATAGTAGTGGTATGACCATTACAGAGAGGTGTGTCTAAGCACACATCAGCCAATTGACCTCTTCTCACGTGTTCTTCTTTGCACGATATTTTAGAAAATATGACGCGTCCTTGTGGGATTCCTGAAATTAAATAATGAAATTATGATAACTATAAAATACTTTATAAATAGTTGTAGAACTTATCCTAACTATCATAATGGAATTAAAATAACATAAATACATACAATACAATAGGAAATAAAAAAAATAAACTATTATGTGATATAATCATTCAAAACATGTACCTTGCTTTTCCATATATTTTTGTATATTGGGTACACCAGCAACCGGAAAATTTAAAAGCCAGAGAATACTATGTGGTACTTTTTTTAAAATATTCACCCAAGTGTCCGCTATTTTTGGATCAGTTTTGTAAAGTTGGTTAAAATTACAAAATACAATAGAATCTTCGGAAAGGCCATATTGTTGTCTGGTCGTTAATATAATGTTTTTAAATATTATTTCTCCTGAAGCAATTTTTCTATGACGTAAATTAATAGATATTCCATTTTCAATAGCAATACCATTTACATATACCTGTAAACAAAATACTTATAAAAAAATCGTTTAATTGACAATTTTCGCCAATAACTCTTTAAGATTTATACAAGTACCTGTTCCTGTTTTGGATTTATTGTCCACTCTATGACGTACCTAGGAATGTAAATTTCTCTTATATTTACTTGTATTGGTTCCAAATTTTTAAATGTTAAAGTTTCTTTAATATGTTTTACAATTAAATGTTCGTCAACATTGATATTTTCCGAAGCATTTACTACACCTACATTATAATTTCTTAATTTTTCGTCTTTTATAACGACATCATATCGCACTTTTAAATGCGGAAACATTTGTTTATGATCACCCACAAAGTAAGTAAATGGCATAAAGGCAAACTTTTCACTGAAATCTGAAGCCGTTGACATTGGACTGGAGACTTCATCAGTGATTAAATAATCCATATAGTCCGCACCACTAGTTCCTGGATAACCAAGCCACATAACTTGTAATGGGGCAGGTCTCATAGCAAATATTTCATTTCTAGCACCTTTCGTATACCCATTCATATTAACTAGAATATCTATATTATCACTATATATTCTCTTAGCAGTATCAACATTACAAGCAATTTGTGATAAATCAACAAAATGTTCAGATTCTTTCATTATCTTACTACGGAATGTGGTTCCATCGTCTGAATTTAGAGCATAACAAAATATTTCTACGTTAGTCCGATTATGTAACCCTGGTATAGATTGCATAAGGTGAGAGGTAGGGTGGTTACCGAAATCACTGCTAACGTAGCCGATTCTCAATCGCCGACCATGTCTGGTTCCGTGGTTAAATACACTTGAAGGATTCATTTTAATTTTTTCTAAATATAAATTAGCATGTCGGGCGGCTATTTCTTTCCTTGCTCTATTCGACAATGGATAAAGGATGGAATGATGTGGATGGACAGAAGACAATTTATCACTGTGTAACAATTGATTTTCTACTATCGTTTTTATATTTCGCATACGTTCGTCGTAATCGTCCCAGTCGCAAATTATTTGCAAACAATGTACTAAATTGCAGTAAGCATCTGGAAAGTCAGGTTTTATTTTCAAGGCGTTCCGATAAGATGTTATCGCTTCGGTGACATTGCCCATATCTTTGTAAATGCTGGCTAAGTTGCAATGAGCGTCGGCGAATTGAGGGTTTATTTCGATAGCTTTTTTAAAACAAGTAAGAGCACCGTTCGCATCTTGCATTTCTCGTAAAGTGTTTCCCATATTGCTGTAAGCGTCTGCGAATGTCGGTTGTATACTTATTGCTTCACTATAATGGTATAAGGCATCCTGAAATTTGCCTGCAAATTGATTACAGTGTTTTTTATATATTGATAATGAAGTATATTTTAAAATAGTTATAAAATATACACCTTAATGTTATACTGTTATATAGTTAAGGTAATAAAGGAATTATTTTTTTCAAAATCAAATAAGAAAATACTATATTTCTTAAATATTTAACAAAATATAAGGAAATTTATAAAAATCGTTGTATTATATATTTGAAGCACTAATCATTATTACCGTTTCTTACGGAACAATTCAAAAAACTTCTAAAAATTTATTATTGAAATTAAAATATATAAGCTGATGCGTAATTCCATATAATTGCCGGTAATAGAGTTAACGGTGCTTAAGGTGCATTAATGAGACATAACTGCGTGTTTGGGCGTACACAATGCAGCGCTGGTACCGACGCTGTTCTACATCAGTGAAACGTGAATGCTGAGATGAAGAAATCTCTCCGTAAGACATGCGCAGTCAATCTAGCTAACTGAATCCACAATGGATAGAGAAGCAGATATCACGGTGAGAATAAAAATAAGAGGCTCAGGTAGCTTGAGAATGTACGGAAATAAATGAGAATAAAATGGCTAAAAAGATTTATGAAGGAGGAGTGAATGGTAAGAGAGAGGAGTTCTCTGCTGACTCTCAAAAACAAAGTAACGATAATATTAGAGGGAGGTGGTAAAAAGCATGAGAATTCTCCATGGGGAATGTATAAGTAGAATGATGAGAGTGGACAAGGCCAAAGAGGTAGAGGTTTCACCCTCAAAAAATGCCATAAAAATAACTTATTATTTATTACAAAGACATAACTTTCGAACTAAAAATATACAATCTCAATATATATGTATGTTATTGGGTGCGACATAGATAATTATAATTAGAATTGTTGTATAATAAATTTCATATGTTTAAATTCCCGTTGCTTATATTGAACCATGGAGCTATTTGTAACGGCTTGTTTGCGACAAAGAACAATATTGGTTTCCGCTGTCCTATCCTGTTTTGGGTGAGGAAATGAAATGGGAATGATTTATCATTGGGTTTTCGCAATGCATTTATTGCCAAGTTGCAAAATATACTGTGGCACAGTGAGCTAATCCGATGATTGTGGATTTGATTCCCGTTCGGGGCAGTTAATTATTTTAATTTTCTCTCTTTAATTAGAGAAAGTGCGGTTTTAAGTTTTGCTTAAGGGAGTGACAATTCAATTGCTTTCCCATAATGCTACCTTACTCCTCAAAGAACTAAGTATAATAACTATCTCAAATTTCAACTTTTTACGTAGTAGTGATATTAATTTGGGTTGTCTGTCAGTCTCTCAGCTACCGGAAATTTATATATAACTATTTTAAATACAACAAATATAAATTCCAGAAATTCAAGACCACTTAAAATTTATATTTATCTTAACGCTAATACTATTGCGAAAAGACCACTTTGAGCGATTACGTGATGTTTCCGCAATCTGTCACATAACACTGATGAAAGAGAGAAAAAGAGAAACACATCACCAATAGTTTGAGCTGTTTTGTCCGCAATATGCGGAGTTTACGACAGTGTTAAATTAAATTAAAATTTAATTTATCAACATAAAAGAAATAAAAACACAAAATATTTTTACAATATTAAACATTTAAAATAATATCTTGTTAGCTTAACTTTAATATAAACATCAAACTCTGAATCACAAGTTTCAAAAAGTCACTTATATTAGTTTCGCTTCAGTGCAAGCGACCTTCGCTTTACACTATGTATACCGCTAAGTAAGTCTTAACGAGATTTATTTATACTGTGCAGATATATTAAGCCAATTCTATTATAGTACAAGAATCCACTAAACCGATTTCGAAGTAAATCTACTAATAGAGAATTATCGAGTTTCATAGTTTACAATACTTCTAGTTTTTTTGGAAACGTATAAATTTTGAATGTAGCGAGACTTAAATTCGCGCCTCTTGGAAATCGTACAAGCGCTCTAAATAAGTATATTTCTTTTTTAAGCATGGAATAATATTTTTAAACTGTTAAATATAGTAAATAGATGAATAATGTTAATGATGATGATATGAAAATCTTCTGTTACATATAACATTTATATATAACTAATATTGTTTTGGATACTGTCAATAATATTTGAAAATATTACTTTTTAAAGGTTGCCTGGTAGAGATCACCTGTGGTTGATAAGGCCGCCTTTACAGCACTTTTCATTTGTTTCTTTTTTTTTCTATTTTTTGTTTAAGTTAATTTATGTTTGTTTTTCGTCTTGTTTTTTAGTTAGTTAATTAATACCAATTATGGTGTAATAAAGTATTAAAATAAAATAAAATAAATAAATATTTGGTGTTCAGAAATATTTGATGATTCATACATATAGGAATGTATGTATGTATGTACTAAGTCCATAAATAATCCATAAATAATAGTAAATACGTATTTCGACGGTCCTTAAGTAAAAATCGAAAGTGAATAATTGCAAGTATCTTTCAATACTGTTTTAAAAACACTAAAACTGTGTTTAAATAACACATAAATAACATTTTTTTTAAATAAATAAAAAATATTAAAACTATTCTTCTTAGTAGTTAAAGAGAGCGATAAAAAACTATGGAGCATTAATTTGAACTGGTCATTTTAACTATATACTGGCAAGTGTAACGTTTTAAGAACGTTAATTTTAAAACATTGTTTTAATTACATTAGGAGCGTATATATAATTATAGCAAACATCACTAATTCATTTAACAATGATTAACATGAAATTATCATGAAGTAATTAAATTAACTACTCGTATAGAATTATATTGTGTTGTATAATTTTCATTGATACAAGGTTTTGGCCCTTGCTTCACACATTTTATTTGTATATTTTTATAACTAACAAGAATTCCAAAAATCATATTTTTACCTTCTATTAGTTGTATCGAGTCCCCCTGACGTGTTTTTTTTAGTTTATATTCAATGTACAGATTTTACCCCCTTTACAGTTTTATTATATATAGATATCTATAACTTTTTTATAACTAATAATTCTTATGTCTTTTCTTATATTTCTAAGAATATGTGTACCAAGTTTCGAGACAATCGATTGACTTATTTATATTTATAATATTAGTATGATCACACAAGACTATACCACCGTACCTTGCTGTTGAAGAAGCGATGCCAAATTACTATGCGTCGCTGCGAAATTCGGAAACACTTCCAACGCCTTCATATATAAGCTGGTGGCTTCATTAATTTTACCCTGTTCCCTTTTGACGTTTCCAAGATTATTAAGAGTATCCACGTGCGAGGGGCAGAGGTACAACGCCTTGTTATAACATTCTTCAGCTTCACCAACCAGTCCTTTCTCCTTAAGTGCATTGGCGAGATTGCAATATGCATCAGGGAAATTAGGTTGCAGTTCTATAGCCTGCCTGTAAGTATCTATAGCTAGATCTATGAACCCTTGTTTATAGTACAGGCATGCCAAGTTGCCGTGTAAGATGCCGTTGTTTGGTGGAAGCTTCAGCGACTGGAGATACACTGCTAGCGCCCTGTAATATTAAACGGTCTGTGTTCGTTGATTGAGCTTTTGTTTTGATAGCACTTTTCGAAACAATAGCAGTGTTGCCATAAATAATAAATATTTAGTTTTACATTTTCAAGGTTGTTGGAAACTTTGGATTCTCAGAGGCATTGAAAGTATTGATCTTTCTTCGTGTTTATTGTATTTGATAATATATTTTTATAGAAAAGTTATGATATTATTTAATAATATATCTTTGAAATATTAGATTATAATGGAACATAAAAATATTCCTACATCAAAAATATAATAATAATAATAACGTAAATAATAATTTTCTGATGTATCTACAGGAATAATATTATTATTATTAAATTATTTTTTTTGTTTTTTAATAATATTTTATAGCAATTTTAAAAATACATCAACACTGTTAAGAAAATTTTCATAGTTCGTACAACAGTAACAGTAAATAATTGATAAGAAACTACGGAACATAACCTTATGTTAAAGATAAAACTAATTCTATAAGTACTACTAATATAACACGTGGAAAACAATAACTTTTATCAGTAAGCTTCAGGAAAAGCCTCTTACAATATTTTGTAGGAAAAATAATATATTAAATAGAATCAGAAGACAACTTTGATTCTAAGAAAGTTTTAGTATTTCATTGAGTATATACATTCTCAATAAATACAAATAATAATTTTATATAATGGAATAAAATTATATTTCTACTAAGTTAATAAAATTAATGTAATTTTATCCCAGTCTCTCAGAGTTGCGGGTACGTTTCACGGTCGAGAAACGATTATATTTAAAATACTTATGTTTTCCCGCTATAATAAGGCAAAATTCTGCCAACCGACATATACCTAATATATCTTTAAAAAAGCTGAAAGTGAACAAATTAGTTATCTTTACCGCATAAAACAACCTCTCTTTCGTTTTTAATATATACGAGTAAATGTATGGATAAATTAAATTTGTATTTTTTAAATTAAATTAATTAATAACTACACTTTTTTGAAGCTTAACGAAATTCTAAATTTATACTCTCATTGTACTCGGTATCGGAAAATTTGTAGTGGAACTGAAACCATAAACAAGCAGGCAAATGAATTAACTGAAATTAGATGTAGCACTCATTGATTCCTATTTTTAACTGCGTGATTTTTTTTTAAATTTAACCTTTCATCATTTAATTCTTTCTCACCCTGCATATAGCAGGGTAGGTAGAGAGAACCTAGTGTCAAAATACTTCACTCTCCACTTTCCACCCGTTCTACATTATTTTATGTGGAAATTTTAAAAATGTATTAATTAATTCGGAAAATGATTTTGAATCCTTGAAATAACAAAAAGTTCGTCTTTTCCTAAGTACTGACACATCTTCTTCAGAGTCCAACACCCATGGACCCATTGCATCCATTGCTTCATAATATCTTCTTAATATTCTACTTTCGTTGTTCAGACAGAAGACTACTGCGAGGATAACGCCCATAAATGCTGATGTTATCTTCGTCTACAATGGTTTAAATATAAATACTGTTTTTATTACCCTTGAATCTAAAACAATAGCTATCTGGTTTAATTTTTCTCTAAAATTATTTAATTGCGGGCTGTGGTGTTTACGTAATACGAGTATATTCTTCTCTACATTGACGTATACTCATGACTTTTAACATTCTTTTATTTTTATTGATTAGCAGAAATAAGTTCTCCATTATTTTAAAAACTCACTTTGTTGTAATGACATCGAGGAGGTTTGCCAATCGTTTTCTATTTAGTGTATTGGAATTCTAGCCCCGCTGATAATATGAGAAATAATAGAACAGACTTATACTCGTATGTGCAAAGAATGCTGTTATAGGTCTCGCTTTAGGATATCACTTAAATTTTGCCCGAGTTTTGTTGTCCCTAGGGAATACTTGTTTGGAGGTCTCTTGAAATAATAATTAAAGATTCTCATAAGGATGAATTTTATGTAATAATTCTACCATGTGGGGTTGAAAGTGACGCTTCTGCCTTGACCACACATGTACCTTTGTGCATCTACAAATTCCTTATTATCAAATTTATAATTTGTAAAGCATATGAATAAATTATCTAGTTAGTATCTACGACCTTTATCATTAATAAAAAAAAATCCTTATAAATTTATCTTATTTGGTAGACTATTAAATAACGCAAAATAAAGGAGGACATATAAACAAAAGAAAGATATATGATATACTTAATTAATACTAAAAACATAATCATATTCTTATCATTTTCATTCATCATAGTCATTTTATTAAAAGGATATGATTTTTTTTTAAACATTCCTTTATTCTCTAATTAAGCTTCGTTATTTAAGTATATCTAATATAAAATATGTAGATCCAAAAAAACAAAACATATTTCAAAATTCGCAATAATTTATTTGCAAATATATTAATAATTTTAACCTAAAAAAATATAATATACGTAAATACGTATAATATGTGAATATGATATATGTATATAGTAAAATTGTAGTACTTTTATGAAAAATACGCTATTATCACTAAAGCTTTAGTTCGTTGTAGCTCATTTATGCCACCTTTCATAAAATTCGCAGCAAAATGCACCCATTAGACTTTCATAATTTATAAATTAAAAACCTTAAAAGATCTATAACCAAATAAAAATATCATTTTAAATAATTATATCAGGTTTTTATATAAAATTAGTCGATTGAACCGTTGTGGCTCAGTAGAACGGTATCTCATTGTAAACACAGTAGTGAATTCAATTCCCAAGCCAAAGGAAAAATAACTTCTTTTTATACTTAAGAGCCAATGCCTCGATAGTTAAACTACAGGTGGAGCATGGTGGAGTGTCTAACACTAGGTTTTCTCTGACTGCCCTGCTCTAGATATGAAGAATACATTGTGACACTATTTATTGGAATTACAAACGCACTTAATGCAAAATTTACAAAATGTCAAATGAACTAAAGTACTATTAATAAATATACACCGAGAAACGGAATGAGTCCTATTTTCCATAAATATTAAACGTAATTTACATTTTATTAGAAAAATATTCTATCTTTAGACGACCAGTAAATATGAAAAATAACCAAAACTTTGGTTTCACCAATACACAATATTTTTTAACATAATATTTCTTAAATGTTTATTATTTTATTACTTCTTTTGTTTTAGTTGACAGTTTTATAATTATTTATTGCTGAATACAATAGGTAATTCATATAATAGCGCATTTAAAACATTTTTTTAAAAGTTACTAGGAATAATATGTGGTAGGTAAAATTAAGGTTTCTTTTTCTGTTTTTTAATTAAAAAACGTAAATAATATTCCATTTTCCTACAGTACCTACCTTTTAACACTGAATGTTATCATACAAAACATTTGAAACATTATAATTGAAATCTTTGTAATTATTTCTCATTCGCAGAGCAGGCGTAATAGATAAAAGTAAAAAAAAATAAAAAATCGCTCAATTATAAGAGGCTCTACATTTTTTTTATAATAGCATATAGCAAGGTAGAGAGAGAGATTTTGAGAACTTTGTGTCAAGATACTCCGTTCCCCAATTTCCGACAAGTTCTGGAGGTATTGCGTGCTGAGTGGCGGAACTCAACACCATAGTAATTAAAACTAATATTTACCTTTTGATTTTATTTTTGAACCAGTCCACGCAGCCATTTGATATGTCCTGAGAGAATTTCGGGGGCGCGATGTTGATAATGGTGTATACGACCACGCATTGGTAGTCCATGTTAATAGAATCCCACCAGTCACTACCAGTAGGACATGAACAAGCGCAAGCGCTGCCAACACGCGATGACCTTCACCGCGACATAACAAAAAAATAAACAAAGTATTTTTATTTTAATTAAATAATTTTTTAATTAATTAATATCGTTATTAGAATTAATTAAATAAAAGTTTGGCTGTATGTTTACGTTTCGTAAGACGAAATATCGATTTGGCAAAACGCGACGATGTGACGCGGAGAGCACGACGCGACTGCGGGCCGGCACTGGACTTTCCCGCGAATACATGTATGGCGTTAGATATCGCCATCCCACTTATATGAGGCTAAATCCCGGGAAATTTGTTATGTTTAAAAAAATATATTTTTTAGTAAAAAACATCTAGTATAAAATGTATAGTAAATATAGACCAGTCGTGGCGCAAGGGCAAAGAGTGCGACTGTAAAACCGACCGGTTCTAGGTTCGATCCCCACTCGAGAAAATGAAGTATTTATTTAAAATTTATATTTCCATTTCTTCGCTCTGGTGTTGAGGTAAAGCACGGCTTTGAGTTCTTCCACTCATCACGCAATGCCTTCAGAATTCGGCAGAAAGTGGGGAACGGAGGGTCTTAACACTAGGTTCTCTCTGCCTACCCTGCTGGGTGCGGGATACAGAGTGATTTTTTTTTCAAATATTAGCTTTTAAGCATTAAATATTATTACTAATATCGAAGTGAGCTCAATTCCCACTTGTGCGCATAAATATTTAGATTAATTTCATTTCTCCGACAAAGACGTTCAGTTCCGCCACTCAACACACAATGTCTCGAATATAATGCGGAAAATTTACTAAATATGTTTGCATCTATGTTTTCTTAATCATAATAAATAGTACATCTTAAGAGGCTATCGCTTAGCTGTTGGAGAGAGCAAGAACCGGATACAGAAGGCAGTGTTACTTGAGACGGCACGTATTGTGCGGCGGTTCCTCTCTCTGGAGCCCTAGCCACCGATGGCTTGGAGCCTCGTCCTGCCCTCGGAAGAGTGGTTTTTTTATATTTTTAAATGTATTTTTTTTTATAATAATTTATATTTAGAAATGTAAAATTGATTCACTAATTTAATAAAAGTATATTCAACGTAATCTATATATATAAAAGGACTTGTCCTCACTGACTGAGGTAAGACGCACGCACAGCCTTAACCGCTGATTGTAGAAACGTTAAATTTGGACAAAAGTTTACTTTCGTAATCTGGACATCCACTAAGAAGGGATTTTGAAAAGTTTGAACCCTAAAGGGGTGAAATAGGGGTTTAAAGTTTGTATGGAAAAAAAATTAAATCGGCACCGATTTTTATAAAATTTGAAATTTAGATTTTTAAAAGTATTTAATTGAACACGTATTTCATCGTTTTCTAGAATTCTCCCCCTAAGGGTGAAAATAAGGGGTTGAAAGTTTGTATAGGTTTTTTTTAAATCGTCACCAATTTTTATAAAATTTGAAATTCAGACTCTTAAACGTATACAATTAAACATATGTTTCATGGTTCTCTAGAATTCACCCCCTAAGGGTGCAAATAAGGGGGTTGAAAGTTTGTATGGAAAAATCTTTAAATCGCCACCGATTTTTA
>HE669189.1:45720-62804 GCA_000313835.2 Heliconius melpomene melpomene | reverse complement strand
TCAAAATATTAGGTTCAAGGGCATTTCTTAAAAAACTTTGAATAATACCCGTGGCGGACTCACATCCAAATTAATGTAGAAGTAGATTCTCCTTCCACAAATTGGTCAATAGTGCTGCGTATAGAAACGGCCAACCTGGATAGAAGCCCTACCGAACTGTGACAACAATTGGTCTGCAATGGTCTTCTTCTATGTACAAATAAATAAAAATGTACAAATAAATAAACATAATTCTTACCTTCCGTCTCCATTGGTGGTGAAAACAAATTAACTGTTGGAGTTTCCATTTTATACTTAGTATCTGCGGGGGAAGGTTTTCGTTCTATTTTATTAATTGCTTTTGCAGAATTTCCCAAAGCAGTTGTCACTGTGTATTCATGTACTTCTGAAGGTGCATCATTTGTTATGCTAGAATATGCTATATTAACGTCATCTACTTCATGAGTGAGACTGGGATACTGTGATTCGACTTTCTTAGACACAAATACAGGATACTGTGTTGGATTATATACATCCCCTTTTCGCATTGCAAAAGGTTGCTTTGAATCTTTACTTGGATAGTAAACTGGAAATTTGTCATCACTTTCCAAAAGTGAATAGTCTAGACTTTCTTTGGAAGATATATCTTCATCTACTACTGCATCAGCTGCGACAAACGGTATAATTCTGAAATCAAATTCAAGGTTATAAGGTTATAATAATTTATGTGTAACTTACAACTTTGAAATTATATTTATTTTATTAAGTATAAAATCTGCGAAAATCAAACCAATGTGTAATTACTTTAAATTTGGCAATGATGGAGGTAGCGTAGGTTCTGGGTAATCATAGTCATATTCATCTTTTTTTACTTTCGAAGGTGGTACCGTTTTGGGTACACTCGTAGAAGAAGCTACAGTTGTAGATTGACTTGTATTTGTACGAAGAGAGCTCGTAACATTTATAGTAAACGTTTCGTGATCATCAAAACCTCCATTATTTCTTTCTGTTATTATGTCATTGGGTGAATACGTTTCACTCTCTACTTCGATATTAACGATAGGAATGCGAGGTTGCGTTTCACTCTCAATCCAGATATCTGGATCAGATACATTCAATAGCAATGATGTAGAGGATAATTCTGCAGTACAATTGATTGTACCGTTTATTATAATTTTTACTGAACTCTCAGGTTGTTCAGTAGTCGTGCTTTCAAATTCTTTTACAGTTGTCTCTGCCGTCCCTGTGGAGGATATTTCCTCAGAACTAGTAGTTTGTGTTGATTCAATAGCAGTCGTAAAACTTTTTTCGTCTTTGATATTTGAGTCTGTATTAATTTCACCAGTCTTTCTCTTCACTTTCACTGTTGTTGTAAGTTGTTCCTTTGTGACAGTCACAGCTGAAGTACTTTTATGAGTAGTTTGCTCATTAATTGTTGTTTCCCGTTTAGTTGATTTAGATGTATGAAAGGATCTGTTTTCATCATTCAATGACATCAATGTATTTTGACGTTGAAGATATAGAGTTTTAGTACCTGAAATATCAAAATACTTGTTATTAATATATCATTAACATCATTTGTATTAATTCAGTAACATTTAATTTTTATTAATAGGAAATTTAAGGAGAACGTTTATATATTTACTTTTATTACTTTTTTTTCTAACGTACTTGATACATTTATTTCTAAAGTATGACGCAAGGACATTGTTTGCTTATAAAATTCAAATCCACAACTACCATCGGCTTTATTACAATATGTGTAATAAGAAAATATACCATTATTACGATTATCACACTGATACTGGTGTGGACAACACTCCCCCTCCCGCAGCAACGGGCGACACCCGCGCAGCGCCGGCGCACAGGCTAACCGCTGACAGCGCACCGCACCTCGAAGACAGAAACATTGCATACATTCTGCCGCTTCCGCTGCCTTTACTCGTTCCCCTTCGTACGCCCACTTGCCATCTGGTGTTATGCAGTCTGTAATAATTTATAATCATTTAATTTTCCCGTTAGACCGTAGTGGCGCAGCAGCACTTCGTCTAAGAATAAATACAATTGTTGGAAGTTCGATTAGTACTATTGGGAATGATTTTTGGATATTTTACCGCTCCGTCAACAAGTCAAAGCGTGATTTTTTTTTAATTATTTTTATTGTTAATCTTTTCATCTATTTTAATTGACTTTATTAGAACGATTTAAAACAATTTTTCATACATATGTACATCACGAACTATCAAAACGACCAAAAAAAATATTTCAAAAATGGTATAAAAATCTAAATCAATATCTCACCATGTATATTCCCACTGACAGCTACATCAGTAGACGGACTGTGTTCACAGTAGTATCGCTGAGGACAACAGGCACCGGAAGCAGCTCGTGCCTTACATCCGGGTGGCGGCGGGAGGCAGACCGGTCTGACACACCGCCGGGCTCCCCCCAGGCAAAAACATTGCTCGCAAGCTGAACCTCCACTCATCGCTGACCCCGCAGCGTACACCACCCCGCCTTCTACGCACGCTGGAAACACTCAAATAACATTAAATTATCTTATGTATTATGTAATAATTGCTTTTTAAAAAAAATAAATATAACTAATATTTTTAACCTTTACTTTACAGTAAAAAAAAATACTATTACTGGTTTTCAAGTATGACTCAGACTGTAAAGTTACATATACACTTTCTTGCTCTGGTAAAATAAAATATGCAATAACTCTATATGCAATGTTACGAAAACGGGGTGCGTTTGGAACGGACTGTCTTAACTCTCCCCCATGCACCCCTTGGTTCCCTCTGTCTACGCTGCTATATGAAAAAAAATAGTTAAGAAGAATTCAATCCCTGTATATTTTAAATACATACCATGACCAATTGACGATGGTGTTTCTATTGCTGTGTCATCGACTTGAGCGGCTGATGTGATCTCTAAATGCTTAAGGTCATCTGGAAATTATAAAATAAAATCTAAGAATAACAATCTTTAAATTGAAATTTGTTTAGTATAAAGTATAGATAGTAGTAAGATATAAAATATCTATTTTTAACCGACTTCTGTAAGAAAAGGAGGTTATCAATTTGACTGTATTTTTTTTATAGCTTCACTTAAGCAGAATATGCTTTTTATAAAACAACAAAGGTTTTGGAATAAGCAAATTATTAGCAAATATGATATGAAACTTATTAATGGCTCACGGTTCTCTCTGGCCACCCCACTAGGACTAAAGCGTGAAGCTACAAAACTTAGTCAATAATTCTCACCAGGACATCTTAATTCAGCACAGCACTCCCCCTTCTCATGTACAACATGGCACCTTGGTGGAGGTTCAGGCAGAGGCGCACAAGCTCGCCGTCTGCACGACAACGCGCCCTGTGCACATACACATTGCAGACAGGGTTCACGTGATCTCACTACTGTTGATGGGGGGTACCAGCGAGCTTCGTAGATGCAACCTGCTGTTTTACCTGGAAATTAGGTTTTTTTTTCATGTAATGAATCATATTTTAAAACCACTTCTCTTACACCAGAAAACAAAAATAAGGTAAAATTATACTCACTGACAGATCGTTTGGAACCGTGAAAAAAAAATTGATCGTCACCATTGCTCTCTGCAAAGTTTCACAATATAATAAAATGAACACATATTTTTATAAAATAATAAATTAAAAAAACGATGTTTAGTGATATTATAAGCAAGGATAAGCACCAAAGTACCTACTTTAGTAATAAATAGTATAACGTTGAGTCCAGGTCCAAATGCTTCCATATTATATAATTATGAATATCTTGAAAAATTGGAAACGAAACTGAACTTTACGAAACCAGAGCCTGTATTGTGATGATCAGAAAACTCGTAAAAATATATAAATAAAAGACTAGACTAATATTAGATTTGACCTACGACTTCGTCCGCCTGGCCAATTGAAAATAACTCTAAGTGCGGGAGGTAGCTTTGACCAGAGGACCAGACCTTTTTATAGTATGTGTTAATATCTACTATTATAATATAGCCTATAGACTTCCCGGATAAATGGACTATCCAATGCAAAAAGATTTTGTGAAATCCAACCAGTAGTTTCCGAGATTTGTGCGTTCAACCAAACAAACTTTTGACCTTTCAAGTATTAGTATAAATGTGTACTCGTATATTTAAATAACTTTAGTACAAAAACCTTACATATTACCAACATTCCCAACTAACATAGCACAAATAGACCAAATACCAGACCTAACTTAGAGCTTAAGTCGTAAACAAATTAATAAATATTACTTTACGTTTATTTTTATTTAAAACCAAGGAAAGGCATATCTAGGCATACTGAGGTATGATAAAAGTGAGCAAAAACTAACTAAGACTCGGTCGGCATCTCCGCTATTAAAGACTACAGGTATATATGCCGTAATAATTGCAGTTTATTAACGATTGCCACCATTGCGTCGCCATACATATATATTTTTTGCTGTTTTTAACTGGGTATTTAATGATATAAGGATATGTGTTGAAATATATATATATATAAGTACGTATATACTTAGGTAATTTATATTTAATGGAAGACCAGCATGTTTATTTTTGCTATAATTAAATTAAAAGTGTAATAAGCAACACTTATCTATCGTAGCTCAGAGAAACTGCGTCAATTTGTCAACGCGATGACTGTAGATTCGATGTTTATTCGAGGGAACGAATTATTTTCACTTTCTCGCTCAAAAAAGACGAAACAAGGCTTTTCGCCATTTAACATACAAAAAATTGGGAGGAGAGTTGGCAGCACTTGCCTTGAAACGAAGTTATAATATAATACTGTACTAAGTGCGGTGAAAAAGAACCCTGGACTCCAGTATCACAACTGTATAAACTAATCCTGAACTTCTAACACTCGTACTACCTTAACCTATAATAGAAATAATTCTCAAATAACAACTAGATTTTGCAAAACCTGTGGTTAAGAATTAATTCCAGAGTTTACGGTATGTTTGTATTTGTACTGCGTGGGTGTCGGTCAAGAGCACTAGAGTATAATGGTATTAGAAACGGATAACAATTTTATTTGCAAATTAGCAAGCCTTTACTTAATCTGGGTTAAATACATATATAAAATATAATTTATTAAAAGATTTTGGCGTGTCCAGAACAGTAATCAGTTAATTTTTAGAATATATTCAAAATAACTCTTTCTTCCAGCTAATCGTGGCACAGGGGCAAAGATTACGAGTGTAAATGCCACAGGTTGTGGGTTCGAGGAAATAAAATGTTTAATATTTTAATTTCTTTGCTCTGACACTTAAGCAAAAAGCCCGGCGTTTAGTTCCGCCACTCAACACGCAATGCCTCGAAAAGTTCGGCGGAAAGTGAAGAACGAAGTCTTAACACTAAGTTCCTTCTGCTTGCACTGCTGTTTGCGGGAAACAGCGTGAAGCTGATTCATGTTAATGCACGAATTAAAGTTTTTGTACGAATTAAATAGACTGTAAAAAACCTCATTAGTTATTACTTTTTGTAATTTATATGACGTGGTTAAGTTAATTTCATTAAAAATTATAATACCCATACCCAATCAAAAATCAAGATAAACGTACAAAATGTTATTTTGGTCTCTCTTATAAGGTTTTATCCAGAATTAGATACAGTCGTGAATCTTAAAAAAACTTGAACTATAATATTTTTTACGAACCCCACATCGACTTACATAATAAATAGTAAAAACTAGACACGCTGTCTATCAAACTTAGAATAATTACACATTTTATATTTAGATATGTGTATGTATTTATTGCCTCTGATGAGTATCACAATTATAAAATACTCGTATATATAAGGAAGTGCTCGTAATTGCGATAATGAAATTTAATTTGATTCATTAAATTAAGTAATCATTTGCCTTTTTTTATTTCTTTTAGTTATCTCTTCTACGTATATACATAGAATATATAGAAAATTATTATAATCTTAATAGCATATAGGTTCTATATGTTTTCGGTATTCGCTGTTTGGTATGTGATGAAGGACATGAGAGCCGATGGTCTAACCATTGAGGAACCTAAAGAACGTGCAAAGTGGAGTAGGAAGGCAGACCCTGACAAAAGCCAGAATGTATGCCAGGAACTTCTTCCTTCCTCCTTCCTGGCATTAGTCCAGGTTTTTGCCAAAATTCATCAAAAATAGGTAAGACAAACTCAATTTTCTTTATTACTTCGTGGGGATCGAACCCACAACCAGTCGCATTCACAGTCACATATTCGAGCCATTACGAGACGACTGGCCTAAAGAAATATTTATTCAAATATTAATGTATATTAAAGAAGAACAGTTATATTTGCATTTCATATGGTTTAACGTGTTCCTTATAGATGATTAATGCATCTAGCTCGTTAAAACAATAGGCGAGTTTGAATAGTTCCCAGCGGTCGCGGGTTCGATGCCGGACGTACATTCGCACGACCTTATACAGTGTCGTGGGAGCCATTGTGTGTGGCATTAGAATATTATATTTTTAGCGATTAGTACGGTACATGCTACAATGTAACATTAGTTTTATTATATTTTATATATTGTTGCTATGTTTGTGAATTTTTTGTTTTCATTTTGATATTTTAAGGTATTTAAATTAATTTATTTTTGTATGTTCGAGTAAAGGCGTAAATCTCAGGAACTGTGATATGCTCCTGTATTGGACAGTGTATAGATGTAATTGAATATATAGAATACATACATATGTATAGAAGTGTATAGATGTAACTCATGTCTGTACGTCTAACTACAATTAAAGCCCCCTCGGACTATGTGTAGGTACTACTAATAATACAATTGACTACGCGGGCGAAACCGCCAATAAAAACTAGTTTTTTTTATAAAAAATATAATAATTCTATTACTTTAAAGCTTTCAACGGCGTATGTTTGCTCAAATGTCATTAAACTTTGCTTCCATTGAGTTTCGATACGATCGGGAAAACCCGAACAACTTCTGATAGATAATACATTAAAAACTAGTTTTCTTATATCAGCCTATTAGATTTAAAAGTAATATAACTTAATAAATTTGTGTTGTATTTGTATCTTTAAAAAAATCTTTAAAAAAATATTTTTATTACCCTTTTTAAGTTTATTAGTAAAATTTTCATTACCTTAATTTAAAGCTTTGATAAACTTCACGGTTCATTGCTTCACGCCTACCTATTAGACTTGTCTTGACTTGTGTCAACAGTAGTCTAGTTCGATTATACACGTTTTTAATTCGTAGGTTCTAAAGAACTATTTTCATTTCAAGACAAAGCGTAGCGTTGATTTCTGCCACTCAACTCGCAATGTCTCAATAATTATGAGGTTAACACTAAGTTCCTTCTTTCTTCTTCCCTACAAGGAAGGCTGTAATACACGGAATAAAAAATGGACCAAACAAGTCCAAACTACGCCATTACAATGCATTTTTATTAAAAACAGTATTAAATTTCAAAGTATAAGTTCAGCTTTTAAGCCTTTGCGTCTACAATAGTGGCATCTGCCATACATTAAGCTATTCCGGTTAGAAATAAACATTTGTACTACCATTCATAATATGGCTACAAGACAATGAAGTCAAGCTTTTTTAAACCATACTGTATGGGAATAAGATTGGATTTGAAATACGAAACGTGATCTAGCGGTAACGTTTGCATATATTAACACTACGAGTAATCCATATATTATTGTAATAATAGTTTTAAGTCTACTTATAGACGAAATGAAAATATTTTAAAGTATTTTATTTGCTTTATTTTTTAACATTGTTAGAAAAAGTGACCTTGTCTTAAATAGAGATTTCCTTCCTTCAACCTAAGCATAGATCTTAAAAAAAATTGGAAAATGGAAAAAAAAATTATTAAATACAATTAATTACCCCAAACTGAGAATCGAAACCACAACCGTCGTGCCTATTTATACAAGTTATATGTAAACCAACACCTACATATATAAGATATCCAAATATCTGAAATAGGCAGGAAATGAGAAACGGTGAACGCCACAAGAAATACGTCCAGGAGAGCGCGTCAACACAAAAAATGTCAGTGGAAACGACAGTAAGAATTACATGTAATCGTTAGTCGGTGTCTCTGAGGAGTCGGACCGACGCACTTTTTCCGTTCTAATGAGAATAATTACTGGTGAAACAATGGGTTTTATTTATGAGTGATTAAGATTCCGCTTGTGACCAACGAGTGACTTGAAAGTTCAAGTTTTTTTTTTTCTTTAAAATTAAGCCCATAAAAAGCTTTTAAATAATTTTACACTAGTACACAGATTACATAGATATTATTAATAATATTTTTTATTAAAACATATGTTATAGATCTTTCTTAGCTCTTATCCTGCCTAAAGTAGAGTAGGCAGAAAGGGAACATAGTGTTAAGATATTCCGGTTTCCCTTTACCGACAAATTTCGAGAAATTACCTATGGAAAATTGCCTATGGAAAATTGCCTATGGAGACCAACTCCACGCAAAGACTTTAATAGATCTTAGATTTTAAAGGCAAAGATTTTATTACTTTTATAGATATTTATCGCATGCACCGTCTTCAGGTCAAAATAGTAAGTAGAATAGTTTGAAACAATGAACACATTGTTACGTAGAACCGTTACCATCATTTGAGTCATTCAGGCTGTACTGACGCAAAAAAAAAATTATTTATTTCTTGCATTTTCATATTTAACTCTGATTATACTTAGTAGATTATTTTTTCTCTTTTGGCAAAGGTAAGTTAATGTATATTCCATTCCCCATTTTCCGTCTATTTTTAAAGACATTGCGTGGAAATCAACACTGGGCTTTAATGGAAATAATTCCTTAACCTTAACGGATATCGAACTAACAATCATCGTGGTTTAAATGGAGAATAAAAGTGTATTATGGGAAAGGAATGTCTTAACATTAGCCTACCGGATTCTCTCTCCCTACCCTGCTATATGCGGGATTCATTGTAATGAATTTATAGTTTTTTTTTTCAAATATAATAAATGAATAAAGGAGTGATGTATCACCAAGTTCTAACTATCAAATGAGGGAAATGAAATGAGTGCACATAAAAGTAAGTAAATTAAAAGTTTCAAATATCAAAAAGCCTGATTATTACACGTCTTAAATTTTGATAGCTATAAAATTTTTATGCTGTTTTAATGACAGCTTTTATGGACTTTAAAGTATATTTTAAGCAGCTATAGATATGATATCAAAAGCTGATTTCGTTTAATATTATTAAGATTTCAAAGAAATAACTTAAACCCTAAGTTCCTGAGAAATTGGTATGTTAAAGGGTTTTTTATTTGTTCTTAAATATTCCCTATATTATATATTACATAATACTATAATTAGATTAGGTTCCCCTTGACCTTTAAATACGTTCATATCTTACTTATTAAGTGTGATAATCGTAGTAAATAATAATCTTAACACTAGGTTCCCAGGTTCCCCCTGCCCTGCTATGTGCGGGATACAACGTAAAGTTTAAATCACATAAGCTTATTTGTAAGCTATTGAACAACAAATAAAATATTTTAAGTTTTCTTCGATTAGCATACCCAAAATACATATCATACAAATGTAATTGATTGTATTCGCCATGTTTTATTATATTATGCTGTAAATTAATTAGAAAATGATGATTTTATAACACAACTTGCGCTACAGTTTATAAATATGTATATTGTAAGAAAAAATAGTAATATTTAAAGAACGTCTTATATTATAACTCTCTTCCTTCACTAAGTGACTAAAAAACAATGCACATATGGCACCACTGGGCTTAGAAAGTTGAAATTTAGCATGTAGGTAGATGATGGAGTGTAGGAGTGTAGCTGTACTAAGAGAGGATGTCTCCTTATTTCAACGAAAACGAGAAAAAACAGAACTTTTACATTGGGTCCTAAAATCCACACAAATAAAATAGTGACTATGTAGACTAATATAATACATTTATCGAAACTTCCTTATGAAGATATAACGAAAATCCTAATATTCAATTCATATATTTATAATTTTAAGGTGTAAATATTTAGTACGCATTTTCAAGAAAGTATACATACTTGCTCTTAACTCGAGCATCTTTTGTGCTTGTAATTAGGCATCCTTATTTTGAAAAGGTGAACTACTGACACACTTGACTCATATGTTTATGTGTAAGCTTAGTGCGTTTTGCTTATTGTTCTGTATAATTTCCTTTGAAATACGTAAATACGCTTTTTTTAGTTTCTTTCTTTTTACTTAGGGCAACCAGAGGAAATAAAGTGCCAAACGCTACCGACCCTGCCCGACCTCTTTCGCCTCGTTCACTGTCATCAACCACTTCATATATGCCTTTCGAGAAGGTCTGGTCTGATCTTTACGTCCTCCACTATCATCGATAGGTTCGATGCGTTGTTAAAGGAACACTTGTAAATTGGTAAAATGACAGAAAACGATGAACAACTTAAATAATGATTTTGCAGTGATACCGTTTGAATAACAGCTCAAATTTGCTGAAAAGTATATATTTTTTTGTGCTGGTGCCATTATATTTAATATAATGAAGGATGCTTATAAAAAAATTAAATCAAGAAATATATAATAGTGAGAAATGAGGGGATTGAATATTGAAAAGAAATAATAACGTTATTTTAAAAGCTTCTAAGAAAAAATCATTAGATATAAAAAATCTGGTTTGAAATGAATAAAAAATAGCTCTAATTTCCGTACATTTTATAATAACTAAAAGTTCAATAAGTAAGTAAAAAAAAATAAACTCAATACAAAAAATAACTACATTTTAACTACAAAAAAATCAAGACTAGTCAAATTAAAGACGATTTAAACTAAGAAGCGAGCGCGTTGATGTCTTTTCATAGCAATTAATATAAGATGTAGAGTTATCAATAATCTAATTAAAAAAAGGCTTAATCTTATAACTTAAATAAATATTATTCATATATTTCTTAAAACACCAACAGGTATAGTAGATACCTGTAGATTTTGCCTTATTTTAAAGCAGAGGCCTCCGGCATAATTATGTGTATACTTACAGCAGTGTTTAAAAAGAATAAAAGACATGGACCCAGACTCAAGGATAAAATTCGCGTTCCAGGGCAAAAAAACACCTTAGGATACGTTGGGCGCTTATTCATCGAACCTCAGAATATACTTCAGAGTTGTCTACATTAAATATATAGAGATTATTGACAAAAATTGATTTATAAAAAGAAAGAAAAAGGCTTATTTAGATGTTTTAATATAAATTCAAATGTATGAAATATTTCAAATTAAAACGATCATATAATAAACAAAAATTCTAAAATATTTTAAATAACCAAAATGCCTTTTTCTTTCCAAACACAAACATAAAGTTTGGCAAGATCATTTCTATACTGTTCTAAGACATATATCACAGGGGTCGTCGACCCAACGAACCTGCGCAGGCGCACGCGAATAAGGCTATCAGGTAATATGGGGACATGACGTGCGTCCGCGGCGACGCGCTGCGCGAGACTGGCGAGACCTGATCTGGACTTAATGAACTCCCTGATAACTGGAGCTTTTAGCTTTAATTAGTTATGAATGGAACTTTGTCAGTCTGTTGATTG
This sequence comes from Heliconius melpomene melpomene, assembly GCA_000313835.2. Classification (NCBI taxonomy): domain Eukaryota; kingdom Metazoa; phylum Arthropoda; class Insecta; order Lepidoptera; family Nymphalidae; genus Heliconius; species Heliconius melpomene. The sequence goes on along the minus strand of HE669189.1, from coordinate 51,226 downwards.
AGCTTTAGGTTTTATTAAAAAAGTTTATTATCAATAAGTAAATTTGACGAAATACAATTATCTTCTATATAAAATATATTAAATTAAGATTTTTCCTACGTTAGGTATTACGTGTCATTTACAAGGATCAAATTATACGACATATTTTAATAATAATTACTTTTTTTAACTGTTTCTCATAAAGCTATATACATGTGAAGAATAAATATTACTTATTGTTATATTTAGCTTCGGAATTCCACAACTCGCTAGTCTTGATGAGGACAATAATTAATTCTCCTGAGTGGAAATAGAACCCATAACTGTGCTAGTCAAACGCTGTGCTCTGTTGTGAGATTTATGTAGTATAAAAGACTAAAAATCACACGCTATCATACTGGGGCACAGTAATTGTTAAAATTTAAATAAACATATAGGTACATTCTTAAAATGAGTGTTTGTAATGTAACAGTTTCAAAATTAAACGTGCGAATTGGATTCTGGACAATGAAACAAAAATTACAGTATAATTTAGTATTGTGTATGTTAGTCAATAATTTAAAATTTATATATAAAAATTAAACCTGAAAAAATATTTCCTCAACTTTATTTTCTAGAAAAGGCTAAGTGACTCAATTTTCTACTTATTACATATAAAGCTTAAGGAAGTCGTCGTGACGAAATAGCTTATTACCATATAAGATAAAAGAACTTATTTTAATTTTTCAGCTATAACGTCGTCACTCAACTAAGAATACTTATTTTTTTCTTGCTACCCTGACATAGAGGAAACTGTGGGATGCTGCTAGTATATTCAATAATTTATTACTCATACCCCAGCTAATACAAAACAAATATATAAATAAATAATAATTCAGTTCACATTAGCTTTCAAATCATAAAAACCGTAATTAAGAACCGTGTGTAAAACTAATTGTTTCAATTGTTGACTCTTGTCATTACACAGTGAGGAGTTGTAAGAAATGTCGTTACATTTTATTAGCCTTGCGAGTCGGTATATTTACATACTTAAACATTTCATTGCATAAACTACTGCAATCTCCAGAGATATTATTAACTCTAATTAATAAATAATGAATACTGAGCCGTTGGTGCAGCTGTAGGTTTAGGATTTGACTGTAAAGAAAAACAGCGAGGTTGATTTCTTTCACTTAATATCCTTGAAAAATTGGCTGAAAATGGAGATAAAAAATAGGAATGCTAAATACTAGGACTCCTCTGCCTATCCTGCTGCAAGTGGGGTACAACAAGTAAAAAAATTTCAACATTAACATGTCGATTTAGTTTTTGTTTATTTTATATTTTTTTAATTTTACTCTAGGGTAGAGTTTCATTATTACTAAGGTAGGCTTTGAAAATTTTGTATATTTCTTTATTCTCTACATATCGAATATTCAAACTTAGATTCAGTAGGCAACACACACAGGGGAATTAATTGTTTTTATTTCTGACCATCTTTCTAATTAAAAGAAAATTGTTCTAGCAAGACCAAACGTAGCGTTAACTTCCGCCCTCTATGTTTCAAGTTCCCTACGCGTAATGAAATGTGAAGGTGGAAAAAAACTAAGATTTTAAGTTCCCAAGTTAACTAATAACTTTAGAACCGCAAACGTAAAGTGATAAAAAGTGTTAAAGTGCATATTATGTATATAATAAGAGTCTATTTCGTAATACCATTGACGCTCGAGTTTGTCTTTTACGAAGCCGCGTGGGGCGGCAACTATACATATTTATCGTGCACTTATTATACAGTTTAAGCCACTGGTTGTTAAACTTTTAACAATATATTTTTTAGCTTTAGATTGGGTTTCACATATAGCAATGTAAGAAAAGTAAATCTTATTGTATAAGTTAGATAACACTTCGTTCCCTGTACAACGCCCACTTTTATAGAGCTTGCATGATAAGTGCTAAAAATTATTATTAGAACGAAGAAATTGCCTATTAATAATAATAATTTGCTCTTTTGTGTCATTAGAAAAATATGTATTATAATTTCATATAATATATGATTTTGACAAAAAACACTATCATTTTAGTAATTTCTATTGTATTCAAGTTTTGCTTTGAAAGGAATATCATTGAATTTTAACTATCGTTCTTCCTTAAAAAAATCATTATCAAAATTTTATATTTATTATTTTATTACATATAATGAATTCTTCTTGGATTGAGCGACACAGGCCGAGCATCTCTAAGTAAGCGGGCGGCGCGGGCAGTCCACATACCGACCGACAATTTAGTAACAGAGTATGGGAACGGCAACCCGCAACGCTTTTTGCTTCATCTTCTTATTACAGACATATTTTTATAACCATTTTTAATTAACCCTTGAATACTTGAGGTTTTTGTATAAGCAATTGCCGATCACTTATCAAAGGTGGTGTAATAGGTGCCTGACTGTAAACAGTGTTTATTGCTTCGAATCGTACGTGAAAAAATATGATATGACAGCGCGCGTAATTTAGTTCCCAACAATGTCTGTATTTATAATGAGAATAATATTCACTCAATATCATTCTCAAAACGTCCCAAGTGGAAATTCCACACAATCATGGCCACAGCTTCTACCAAAAATTATAAAAATACTTTTCTTACACCTGTATAATATAGAAACGACAATATTATATCAGATACAAGTAATATATACTAGTTCACCTCACGCCATGTCACAAGAGATAGGACACAAGTGCCGTTAGTTTCCGAGACGACTATTAATTAAGATTAGGCAGCAAAAACTACTACGTTTATATGACGATATAGTCGATCCGAAGCAGTCACCTGAGTAAATATATTGCAACCCAGTATTGGTTTTGTATTGAAGAAAATTCATTTAAATTGATAAAAAAATATTTCTCTCTGGTCAGAATTAGATATTTAAATATGTATTTATGATAATGCTTCAGGCTGTATTGTCCATGGCAGGCAGGAAGGAACCTAGTGGTAAGATACATTTTGAATGCAATGTTTTTTCTTATTACCAAAGCGAGTGAAAGGTATACTCATATCCCACAATGGGAATCGAACCCACTGCCGACACATTTACTAGACAGCTTCAAAATACTTACTTATCTAAAAATCCTTACACTCAATATAAGTCCATACAAATATTTATAATACATAATTTCCATGAATCTTTTAAGTTACAGGTGCAAATCTAGTAAGACGTATCGATATCTTGCGGTTGAGACTTCAGAACTGTTGAGAATGATGCAGCAAATCAAATGATGAGAATGAGATAACATCCACCGATATCATATTTCATCTCGGGGTATCTCAGCTCGTGTCAGTGATCCCGCTGTAGATTACTTATAAAATTAATAATATTTTTAAATTTACGTTTATTATGAACGGAAATGTATAAAAATGTGAAGACCTTTTTTTACTGAGTAGCTGACATACTACGGATAGACGAAATTAGTTCCTTATAAACTTTGAATGGAGATGTACTGGTAATTGGTTGTCGTCCGAACTCTTTCGCACTTGTTTTTTTAATTATATTATAATCTATATACAAAAACTTTGTCCTTTTAAAAAAAAATCTACGAAGCCTACGTTCATGTTATGTCCTATCACAGCCGCTAGGCCATACTCATTTCTTCAAGTTCTATCGAAATCAGAATAATCACTAGATACATTTAAATAGTATCAATTTATTACTAAGTTATCAAAAACTAAATATTTAGAAAAAAAAAACTCTCTTGAGTGCTTTCGTGGTTAACTCGCCGCTAACAAATGGATGTTAATGTTTTTGTCCAATTTCATGACCTAGCGCCATCTATTAGAAGTTACTGAAATCAAGTTGGTACAATCGTTTCAATAATGCTATTATGTAAAACGTGTTCCAAACTCAATCTCATAGATGGCGTTACTAGCTGCTTTTTAAAATGTAGAGTTCACAAAAATAAACTTAGATCTTAGAAGTTCACTAAAGCACAGCATTCAAATGTAAACTTAATATTTGTTGATTCAAACTTTTCTCAGTGGAATGAATTGCGTCATTGATTACTGCCTCTCAAAATGCTCTATAAACGCAGAGAACGAGTGACTTAACATTTAGTTAAAGTAAAGCCTTAAGTATTTTTCTTTCCTAAGTGTATAATAACACTTAATAAATGTCAAAAATACTTGTAACCCACTAACATTATGTAATGCCGACAGCGCAACGTTTTTTTTTTTCAATTTGAACCAGTAAGTACTTAACTCGAGTTTAACGCGTCCAAATAAACAATCTTTTCAACTCTACAATATTAGTATAGATATCGCGGAAGTAATAGGTAGTTATATAGAACATGATATAACAATATTAGATTACAAAAATACGTCCATTGTCAAAATACGTTATCCGTATATCATTAAATATAGATGAAGCCGTCGTGACGCAGCGGCACAAGGGTGTGACTGTAACGCGACGGTTGTGGGTTCGATCCCCACTCGAGGAAGTTAAATATTTATTTACGTTTATATTTCCATTTCTTCGCTCTGGTGTCGAGGTAAAGCGCTGCGTTGAGTTCTGCTGCTCAACACGCAATTACTCCAGAACTCGGCAGAAAATGTGAGAAAAGTTCGGAAACAAGTGATACAACGTGAAGCTGATTTGATTAAAAAAAAACACGCTTTTCTACGCCAAGTGCTAAAAGTGTGTTCAGAGTAATAAATTATATTATGAGAATGGAGTGGTTTACAAGTCATTTCTGGAGAGTTTCTACTATTCAAGTCCTGGCTCCATCATTGGCCCAGCTCGATGATGCCATACTATGGTATAGTTACCTGTTGTTGTTGCTGTAGTAATAACTCCCATGTTTCACGATGATAGAACTAATACATAAGGCTTAATTCAGTTACAAGTATATTAAAAACGTATTAAAACCTCAATGATCCCTTCTGTTTTATTTTTAATTTAATTTTTAAGAGAAATCTTCTTCTTCCTGGCATTAATCCCGGCTATTACCAGGGTCTGCCTTCCTACTTACCCTGCTCCACTTTGCACGATCTTTTGCGTCCTCGGTGGTTAGACCATTGGCTCTCATGTTCTGCATCACGACATCCAACCAGCGCTTCCTTGGGCGTCCGGGAGGTCGCGCCCCAGGAACTAGTATAGCAAGGCACTTGCGTCCGACATAGTTCTTAGGCCGGCGCGTAACGTGACCAAACCATCTCAAGCGACGCTCTTGGAGCTTATCCGCTACGTCACGGACCCCAAGACTACCTCGAATGAATGTGTTGCGTATGCGGTCAGACCGCGTTACGCCGCACATCCACCTCAGCATCTTCATTTCCGTGACGTGAAGCTCCAGAGTGTGCCGAGATAGTGCTGGCCAACATTCGCTGCCGTATAAAAGAACCGGTCGGACGATGCTCTTGTATATCAGCCCCTTGAGCTTGGGCGGTATTCTGCGGTCGCAGACCACACCAGTGACCTCCCGCCATTTGGCCCAGGCAGCGCTTATCCGGCCTTGGACATCGTGGTCGATGCCTCCAGACTCGTGCATAACGGATCCAAGGT
>HE669189.1:27390-39423 GCA_000313835.2 Heliconius melpomene melpomene | reverse complement strand
AATAGTGAAGTTAGTCTACAAAACAAATAAAATATTTACTAACGTGTGACATAAATAAAAGCAAATATATATAAATAATGCATTGCTCTTATTTTGTTGGCAGGCGCTATGCCTAAAAATCAGTTATCATTAACTTTGATTGCTATGCTTTCATTACAGGTGCTATAAGTAAATGTTCCTAATTGAATCTATTTATTGAAAAATTATAAGAAAATATTTAAAAAAATACCAGTTTCGGATTTTTCCCTTGACATACACCCAATTACTTAACCGGATGCTAAATTTCACCATTCTAGATCATCTGGAACTTGGTTAACATTAAGGTCTATAGGTCAGTCACCCCCCTAAAAATTTACGATTTTTGGACGTCATTATCTAAATAACTGTTTGAGCTGTGTTTATGAAATTTTATGCACGTATACAGGTAGGGGGTCTAAATATTTGAGCCAAATATGACAGCTTAAGGTGGAATAGTTTTTGAGTTACGAATAGGTAAAAAGTGGCTTCAAATGGTTCGTGTAAAATAACACACGGTGCTGCTCGCCAATTCTGAAACCCAGAAACTTGGCACGCGCTCCGCGCGTTTTAAATACTTTATTGCACTTTAAAAAATAACATATAAGTAAAACAAAATTGAAAGATTCGTTAACAATGGTGGTAACTTTTATAGCGGTTTGGAGCTTTTTTTGTGTTTACTAACGTTTATATGCACTTTTTGTACTACATCTCGCATTTATAAGTTTTGGGAGGATTATCTTCTTTTTTTGTAGTTTTAGCATCTGGCTGTAAATGTAAAGGTTGCAAGTTCGATCCCTGCTCGGGGGAATCTATTAATTTAATTCCTCCATTTCGGTAGAAAGACAAAGCGCAGCGTTGAGTTCCGCCAATACGAGAGTCGTAAACAACGTCGTGTATCAGTGTCTTAACACTAAGTTCCCATTGCTATTTTTGGGGTACAACATAAAGCTAAAAAAGGTTTTTAAATACCCGTAATATATAATTTTCGATATTATTTATATGAAATTTACAGTTTTTTACTATGGCATGCGGCAATCCGCTTGTGACAACTCATAAATTTATCTCTCCTAACTACTTTATATCTCCGATTACTTTCTATAGCACTACAAAGTGTTAATACACTCCGTTCTTCGGTTCTCGCTAATTTGCTAAAAAAAGTTCTACTATTTAAAACTATATTCAATTAATATTCAATGAATCCAGTTACTTGCTGGGTCGTACATCGTACTCGTATGTTGAAATCAATAATAACTCAAATTATTTGTATAGACTTATAGAGTCGAGGACCGAGGACAATTGGCCGCGGGTCAAGGCCAAAGATTTATTTAAGCTTGTAAGCTTATATCTTTTTAATAATAAGACAGATAAATAATTCATTTACGATGAAGTATTTATCTGTCTTGTTTGAAGGTCATATTCATGTTTTTAGGGTTCGGTACCTTAAAAGAAAAAAACTAAAGCCTTCTAGGGTCTCTTTGTTTTCCGTCTGTCTGTTTGTTTGTCAAGACCATTTTAATGAAGTCATAATTAATATCCAAGTTACAGTCTCTTAGGGCACAGCAAAAATTATGCTTTAAAAAATAAGTCAACGCTTTCAAACACTACGAACATAGGTTGTGCAAAGTTTAAAACTTATAAGAGATTTCCCGTGGAATTGTAGTTTTGAAGTTTAGTAAGAAGTATTTTAAATGTAAATTCTCAGGTAACAGTGCGAGAAAAAGTTTGAAAAATGGAAATTTATACATATACTAGCGGCCCGCTCGCGGTTACACCCACGTGAACTATTTTATTATTAATTTCTGTCTCTATGACTACGTCCTAGTGACGTCTATGCAAAATTTGAGACTCCTAGCATTTGTAGTAACGAAGTTCCATACAAACTTTCGATCTCAAAAACCCCTTAGAAGTCGAATAGTGAAAATTCCCTTCTTAGCAAGCACCTACGTACTATAAGTAACTCCTATGCAAAATTTGAGATTCCTAGCACTTGTAGTTTCTGAGATTTCGTGATGAGTGAGTGATCTTTCGATTTTATATATATAGATGACAGAAAAAATATTTGAAACTTATATTTTTATATATTTGAGACCATCATGGCATAAGAGCGCGAGTAAACACGACGGTTGTGGGTTCTGATTCCTAATAACGAGGCAAAGCTTAACGTTAAGATCCGCCACTTGAAAATGATAATATCCGCCGTCTTTAAAATGATAATATTATTAGATGACTAAAGTAATTCAAATGAGAAAATAAATGATTGTGTAGTACAAGCAGGCGAAGCCGCGAGCGGGTCGCTAGTATAATATATAACTGACTTACGCTATATCAATAAAATTTCGCCATTGAACCTTGAATTTCATACCATTCCTTTTAAAGAACTTATTTCGCAACGTGCTAAGTGCAGTATGCAAATGTTTTTGTTATTATTATATCGAGTGCAACCTATTCACGGTCAACCCTTATACATGTGGCGTTTCATAATACTTAATGAATGTTAGATTTGAATAGCATACTGATTCGATAAAATTATGGATATTGGATATATATTTTTATCACATAATAGGCCACGTTATGCGGAGGCCTAAGAACTATGTCGGATCAAAGTGCCTTGCTATATCAGTTCCTGGAGTGAGACTTCCCGGACGCCCAAGGAAGCGCTGGTTCGATGTCTTGATGCAGGACATGAGAGAAAATGGTCTAACCACCGAGGATGCAAAAGACCGTACACAGTGGAGTAGGTTGAGTAGGAGGGCAGACCATGGCAATAGCCGGGATTAATGCCAGGAGGAAGAAGAAGAGGGTAGGCAGTGAGTGAGGTTAAAATAATATGTACAACCACGCCACAACGAATAAAAGAATACTTGTTAATTACTTGGTATTAGGTACAAATGGCGGGAAGCGGATGGGTCCGAAAAGCTGAGGATCGAGTGTTGTGGCGAGAATTGGGGAAGGCCTATGTCCAGCAGTTGACAAGATGGCTGTTGATGATGAGGAACAAATTCCAATGATCAAATTTCCAAATATTTATAACAGAAATTTAGATTATATTTCTGCAACCCAAATTTTAAAAGCTATATTTGATACTAATAAGAAGTATTGCGCAATAATTATGACCTTTACGGTGTCCCAATGCATCTGCGCTCGCGCATTTACGCTCTGCTTTGTAATATAATTGTGGTCATCTACAATTTCCACATTTATTTTCAGTTTTAATGGCAGTTTAATTTTTTTTTTAACTTTCTTGTTGTTCAAAAGGCATTAAAGGCAACCTGTGTACGTTTTAAGTAATAATCTAATCTTAATATTTTTAATAGCTTTTAATATTTTTTTAAGAAAATATTCAGCTTCGCACCCGTCGTCTCATAATAAATCTAAGACGAAAAAAAACAATTTCAACCAAGTTATTGCTGAGATTAACGCGTTCAACAAATTATACTCTTTAGCTTTATAATCGATATAGATTCCTTAATCATAATGAAATCTGACATTTGACGAACGAAACCAAAAATGATAAACAACAATGTGGACAAACCATTTAATTAAAAAAAAACATGAATTTTATTTACAATACAAACATATAAAAGATGTTACAATATCACATTCGTCTTGTACTTGCGACACCAATAAATTAAATACTAATCAACAGGCGGACCCTGGGCCCTTACAATAGCCAGTAAAGGACTTTATAGCTCATATTTCAAGATGACCTTTGATGATAATAAAACTTGCATGCGACGGCACCGGAAGTCGAAATTCTGGTACGGTTTTTATAGGTTTTAATTTTTTTTAGTAATAAGTTTCTTCTTTATAGTATAGCTATTATCCTTACTGATTTATTTTCTAGAACTAAGAGTTTATTGTTGTCCGACATGGTCGATCTGAGATTGAAGATTGTTGATGACTTCAGACGGCAGCTGGTCTCCGAGGATCTCGAAAAGATTGATCCTCTGGTTGCCGGGTATCGATTCATACGCTGCAAGCTCTACTCCTTCTTGGACCTGGTGAAAATATTTTTTTTTACCAAAACGTTGTATTCTGTATATAGAAGGATAGACAGATGTAGCCTAGTATTAAGACACTCCACCCTTCACTTTTCACTCAACTTTCGACCTACTAAAATCTACTTACTTTCTGTATAACAGCATCCTTGGGGATAAGGAAGGTGCTCTGGGCCTGCTTGATGGCTTCCTTGCTGTACGCAGCGCCCTCCCTCTGCGGGGCCGCCGCCGCCACCGCCGCCACCGCCACTAGCATGAGGCACACCACGAATTTCATTGTTCCAATTTTTTATAGGATTACCTGATGAAAATATACTCTAATTAGTATTCATGCATTTATTTGTTATTTATTTATCTCCACTTTTAGATCATTTGGGAATAATCGTACTACTAATACTCTAGTATTTATTTTATTTACTTCACGGAATCTGAAAGTAAAACCGACATCTTAATAAATAACAAAACTTCAAAACAATCAATATTGCCAATTAGATTGGATAGTATCCAAGCTCTCTAACCAATTAAGGTATACGTTCATTTCCTGTGATACAGGAAACTTTTACATGGCTTTTATTTATTTTTCTATGTACAAATAGTTTTTTAAGAATCGCTTAATATTGGGACTTTCGAGACTTTCTGTCCAATTTCAAGATACGTTAAATGACAGAACTCAACATGCATCATCTTATCAAATCGTAGAAATAGAAAGAATTTGGAATACATAGATTTTCACCAAAAATTTAGGCAAGAAATTCGTCCTTTTTCGGAAAAAAAATGATGAAATGTACAAATGTCTGTAAAATGTCCAATTTGAGGCTATATCCTTATCTCACATCGGGCCTTGCGTTTACACAGACACTGTGATAGTGTCTATCACATCAAGGCTTAGACATAATAGATGTCACAGCACTATCACGCTTGCTACACAACCTTTCCAAAACATCAATAATAATGTAACCGTTATTTAAATGTTAATGCGGTTTTGTAACATCAATTTAGAAGATGATACAACCATAGTTCTTGCGTAACACGCGTATACAGCAGTGGTCGAATGCAAGGAGAAAGTACGAAGGCACGATCCTTGTGCGACTGTCGAATTTCAAATGTCCGTATACCATCAGTATGTATACAGGGTGTGCGAAGCGGATATTTAACACAAAGGCTTTTAAAGCTTTCTAACTGAATAATAAAAGCTGGTTTGTCTATTTTTATGTATTTATTTATTAAGTTTTGATTGTTGTTACAAGACAAAGCGCGAATCTTTTGAAAATTAGGCGGAAAGTTAACAACGGAATATATGCTAAGTTTAATAGACTGTTCTGCCTTACGGAAAAAAATTGGAGCTGTTTTTTTTCTTAAGCTTGACAATATTAATTTTAGATATTTTTCCACTTTTTCTCCTTCATGGTTACGTTAAAAAGATTTTGTTCTGTAAACCCATCTCAGTAAACTTAATCTCACGGAAGAAAAAATAGATTAAAAAGAAACAATTGATAATCTCTACTTATAATATAATCTTAACAGAAACAATTATTTTTATTATTTTTGTCCGTTTGTCTGTATGTTTATTCACGCTAATGTCAAAGTCCCTTAACATTTAGTGCTTTACCGTTTTAAATAATGTTTTTCGATCAAACTGCTGTAAATAATGTTGATTTTTTTTTAATTTTACTTTTTAATATAAGTATCTATAGATATTGTTTTTCTAAATAATATTATTATTAGAAAATAAAAATAATACAGTTTAGTAAATTAATAATTATTATATAGAATGTGAAAATGAAAATAATTAATAACACCGATTCGAAATCAAACTCACAACCAACGCGTCGCGTTGACAGTCATATGAGATACACCTACGCCACGACGATCCCAATCAAATGATATAAATTAAGTAGCCATTTGAGATGGTTCGAGAAGCACTTCCTTTTATTACATAATTGGCCGAGATGTGTATCATATGCGAGAAAGTAGCGTTCACATTAGGACTAAACTAATGCGTAACTAACTATCTAACTTCAAAGTGGAAAAAATGTATAATTTAGGCGTGGATTGTAGGTTCGATACTTAATTAAAAAAATGTTTGTATACAATAAAACAATTGTTTTCTCGATTGAAAACAGTCATCAAAATGAAAACAACAATGAACAATTCATTACCCAACATTCAAAAACTCTAAAACCTATGAAAATTTAACAACGTGAAGTGTTCATATACTATATATATATAATATACTAGTCTTTTAACTGCAACTTCGTGGTCAAATTCAAATAGCCAAGTGATATGGATGACACATTCTAATATAGCCTTAACAAAACAAAAACAATTATTTTTTAATTCGAATTCGTAATTCTTGAGATTTTTGATAAAAATATTTAACAATTTTAATATAAACTAAATATTGTTTTAATTTTTTATATCTTAATACTACGAAGAACACGTCTTCTATACTAGTAAAGCTATATATAGTAAAATAGAACGTCCTTAATAGTGACATCTGCTTCTAATTGAGAGACGTAAAGTTTAGTTTTTGATATTTTTAATCAATTTTCAAATTTCCAATATTTATTAAGAAAATTAAACAAGAAAAATCTAAGATATTTTTTATAACACGAGCTTATAAGTACAAAAAAAAGCTGTCACATAACAAAATGAATACTTACTAGTATTAGTAAAATCAAAATAGACACTAAAGCACTTTTTTATCAAATATTTTATACTAATATATATAATAATATATGCGAATCGTAATATTATTATATATTTATATATATATTTAAATAACACCAAGAACAATGTAAGTGCTTACCTGTGAACTGGCTGAGTGTGGCGCGCGCGCAGTTCCTCTCCTCATATAGCCCCCCTCTACATACTTTCACTATCCCCTGCTCTGCCTTGACTTGACCATTATACATCTATGAAATGTACCCATCCTAGACTTTTTTTAAAACAAAAATTAATGATTAGCTAGTGGTTGGTTTATTTTAATGTCTTTTTAGTCTTTTTTTGTTGGTAAACTAAAAATAGTTGAATGTATGAAGAAATTTAGAGTCGTCTCTCACTTTTATATTCTTAGGAAATCTGATCATTAAAAAAAATTATAAATAAAGCTCGATTTCCACCGCGAAAGAGAAATGATCACCGCGGAAGAGAAATGGCTATGCTCATATGGAATGGAATCATTTTAAATAAATTAAGCTTACATTTCCAGAACAACAAAGAGTTTTGTATTTTGTAACTACTTCACACCGCTCCCTAGAATTGAGAGAGGTTTTCATTTTAGCTCTTTCTACTCGTCTCAGATTTTATCGCCCGACTATTTATTGGTGAAAATATAAGTAATATGCAGTTTACGAGTTCAACGTAGTCCTTAATGAGCCCTTACCTTAGTGAGGGCCCATTAAGGACTACGTTGAGCTTGATCCGAGCTGAAACTATGCAGCAAAGATATGCAATTTGAAAATGCATTTATAAAAAATTTCAATATATACCTATTTACTATAAATCCGTTATTTTTTGGAATCAGTGCCAACATGAGAATGTTTTAAATATTTTTTTTGGCTTTGGTTCGGTATATTTTATAGTTATCTCCTAATAATTATGTTTTTCTTAGACAACCCGCAGAGCAGGCAGCCTTTAATAGTGGATGGATAAAGTCTGAATAAGGGAGAAAGAGATTAGATGTAACATATGAGATTACTGTATTGACGAGCACGACATACTTGACTTATTTTAGAAGACACACAATGAATTATATTAATTTAGGTATAATTTTTTTTAATAATTTCGTTTCCTCGATTTGATTGTAAATTGCCATGTTGACTTCCTTTTCTTTCCGAGTAATGTCTCTATCTTAAATCTGAGACATTTCGTCGATGCATTAGATACATTATCGCCACCCAATTAATTCCGCCACACGCAATGTTTTTAAGTAGATGGAAAGGAACTCACTTATTTTATATCTAATTATAACTTTTAAAGTATTATTCAAAAATATATTGACGTATACGTAACTAGTAACGAAGCTAAACGCGGCGTTGAGTTCTGCCTCTCAATAAAGAGAAAAAAAGAAGAAATATCTTAACAATTCGATGCAAAGCCGAGAACGGAAGAGACTTAATGCGAATAGAGACTATCTTAACGCAGCTTGATAAGAACGTATGGCTTAATAGGCTAGAGATTCCAACAACGCCGGTTTGAAATCTATTTAAAATATATTTTAGTTTTCTAAATAATTTCTTATAATATTGCGTAAAATTGTATGAAAGTAAAAATAATACTATCCTAACAAAAACAAAATCTTGTATAGGACATCTCGCCATACAAGTTAAATAGCTAAGCCTGTTCTACATACAATTATATTTAAATTATAGCCAAAACCGGATATACCATTTTTAAAGCGTCAAAGGCACGTGACGTCTCACACTTTCATACGAGTGTGTAGAGTCGGGCTCTAATAATATTCTAATGAGGAAAGCAAGTATTGGGAAACCGGTTTGCGAATTTACTTTTGTTATATTACCTATACTTACTTATTATATGCTTAAAGGGTTATATTATATTTGTATAATCTTATGTGCTCAAATATTTATGGTTACTGTGGCGTAATTTCAGTCCGTAGTAAGACTTCATATAAGAAGAGTTCGAGCTCAAATCGCATTTTTGGTGTCATTTACTGTCTTGATTGATTATTAAACGGAGAGTGGGGAACGGAATGTTTTGTCTTAACACTAAGGTCCCTCTGCTTACTCTGTTATATGGGAAAAAGCATAAAAGTTCCTTCGCTTTTTAAAGCAAAGGTTTTTTATATAAAATGAATTAAAATTAATTATATTTAGCATCGTGTTCAAATTTGGTGTCGTCGTGTTCAAAGAAAATAATAATATAACAATGACAGGGACCAACTATAAGACTGAATTAGATAGTTAACAGATTGTACTGTTAAAGTTTGCAAACGTGAAATATAAGTTAAAGCTCGAAAACTTATAGAAAATATATCCTTTATATATAACTTTTAAGTTTTTCATAATCATGTTTTGTGAAATATTGAAAATACAAATTATAAATAAGTCCTAGGTAAAAGTTAGCAAATAAACAATTAACCTATACGTGGATATTTTAGACTATTTCAAACTTTCAGTTTTGCAGCGTTCAATATATTCTATTTATTTGTACACTTGTGTGTTACTACAAACACATGGTCCGAAACTTTTTTTAACTTTTTCAATGTTAAAAAGCTGCGTTACCCTTTCCGCTGATTACTCGAGGTATTATGTGTAGAGTGAAGAGAACTAAACGTAGAGTTTTATCCTTGGTGCCAGAGTAAAAAAAATATTAATAAATAATAATTCATTCCCTCGAGTGCGGATCGAACCCACAACGACCGCGTTACAGTCACAATCTCGTACCCTTGCCCGACGATAGCCTCAACCCCATAATTTTCTCTAGATATTCAATTCTTAACAATCCACACAGTTCCAAATACAGCTATTTGTATATCTGTATACAGTATGACCTATTGAATAATACTAGCTAAGCCCTACTAAGGTTTACGTAAATAGTTTTAATAGTCCGAGTCTGGGTCACGAGAGGACTGTTAGAAAGGCAACGTTAATTGTCGAACTCTAAGTGAAGGTACAATATATGAGTGTTGTGAATTTGCAATGGCGATAATTGTTTTCGCTAGTACATTATAATGTGAACCGAAAATTATTTTTTAAAATTAATATATAAGTAAAACTTTTCTGTTACTGAGTGAATGACGGACTACGTACAGACAAGAAGAGAAACGTAGAGACGAGAGTACAGAGTGTAGAAAAAGACACAGAAGAGAAAATGAACCTGTTGATTAATATTTTTAAATATATTTTTACGAAGCCCAACTGGCTGGTCGCAGGAGCAAAAGAGTATAAATGTAAACGTGACAGGTTGTAGGTTCGGTTTCCATTCGAGAACATTAAATATTTAATATTTTGTCTGGTAACGAAGCATAGCGTGACATTAAGTTCTGCCATTCAACACGCAATAGCTCCAGAATTCGACGAATAACCGGAAACGGAATGTCTTAATGAGAACGGAGTCTCTTAATACTAGGTTCCCATGTTTCATATGTCTACCCTGCGTAATGCGGTTCTCTATATCTATCCTGCCTTTAAAAAAAAGCTTTTAAAGAACAAAATTCTCTTTATAAGTTATAAATTCTACAATAAATTCTTAGGCCTATAAAATTTATTTTCATTCTTTTTCCCCATTCCACAACATATAAATAGTAATAAAAAATATAAAAACAATAAAACTTTAAGAGGTGATGACAAAACGTATGAGGTCAGAGGTACGGGCCATTGAGTAACGGTCCTCACTTCCTCAGTCGCCACTCGCTTATTGCAGGTACTCGTAGCTTCCTTAGAACTGAGCTGTTATAATGCAAGCATTTGTATGACGATAGCGAATATTAATTAATACGTAACTACCAATTAATAACCAGTACATGGGTTCAATTTCCAATCGTAATGAAATATAAATGTACTTTAAATACTTTTTAAATATTTCTATTCTTTTTTAATGAACATATAAAAATTTTAAAGTAGCGGGATTTAAATACGCGACTCTTGGAAACGAAAACGAAAAGCCATACGTTTTCATCATGCTACGTCGCAATTCTTATAGGCTTGTTACAATTTATTTATGTTGTTAGCTCTACCATGGACTTGGACCACATGATTGACATCACAGGTTAGATATCAGGTGCTCAGTTGATTTAAGTAAATATGGATAACAGTATCAAATGATTATGGTCCTCCATGAAAATATGAAAAACTTATTTCTTGTTTATATAATCATGAACCCTTTCAAACTAAAATTATGACAAATTAAGTATTTTAGTGAATTTAGTTTTCATATATAGAATATTTCATAATTATGATAATGCATTAGAAATTATTTAAATTAATTAAATGTATATTACACACAATACATCAATATGTTTGATATCAATAGTTTTTTTTTTATAATTGTGTTATAATGGCATTGCAAAGATAGTTTTACGATACAATGATACTTTATTTTTACGGTCATTTTTTTTTTCTGGATTTCATTATTTTTGTTGAATTTATATTTTCATCGTGTTATTATATATACAAAATATTGGTGTATTGTTATAAAATTGTATAAAAGAGCATAAATAGAAACATCGGCATATAAATAGTTTAATCTCAATATCATTAAGCAGTTATAAGCAGAAGCAATCCTTGCTTCTAAGATAAAAATATCTAATAAAATAACATCTAAATATTACACTATTATATATACAATATGTTACCAAAATCTACAGAGCAAGGATTGATAAAAATGGATATAAAGAAAACGAGCATTCAGTCTAATTTGTTTTATTTGTAAAAAAACAATTTTAAATAAAATAATAAATGAGCACGTGCGCTTATTGCCCGGGAAAAGATAAAGTCTTCCGGAGCAAGAAGGAGCACCTCGCTTAGCGGACGACGACTTAACTGAGCCCTCGGTGACCAAAAAGTAAGTAGAAATGAAAACTTTCATATAAAAACGCTATCCATTTTTAGTTTAGCAATTTTATTTTGAAGTAATATTTTATATTTTGGTAAGAAATTCATATCTAGTTTTATAATTTTATATTGAACAAAACTAGATTGCCATAACCAATCTAAATTTAAAATAAAATAACGTTCAACGAAAGCATTTTTTTCTTAATATATTTGAGCCTTCAGAGCAAAAGCTATTCCTTACATACACATAAGTGCGATAAATAATCTATGTGCGTTCACATATACTCGCTATTCTATTAATAATTATAAAATTTGATTTGTACCTTTACGAAGGGCGTTATACTCGGAGTCGACTAAGGAGTTTCTTAACTAAATCGATCTACATCAAGAATAGTTAAATCTAGATTAAATCTTGCTTGAATCTAGTTTAAATCTAAACTAATTCTAGACTAAACTTCAATCAAACCATAATTGAGTTTGGTTTGAGTATTAATCGGATC
>HE669189.1:0-26863 GCA_000313835.2 Heliconius melpomene melpomene | reverse complement strand
GATCTACATCAAGAATAGTTGAATCTAGATTAAATCTTGCTTCAATCTAGTTTAAATCTAAACTAAATCTAGACTAAACTTCAATCAAACCATAATTGAGTTTGGTTTGAGTATTAATCGGATCAAGACTAAATCTAGATTGTTATTTGAATCTTGTTCAGTTTCCAGTTCAATCTCAATTTGGTATTTCATGTCAAAACTAGCTTAATATTTTTGTTACAGTTAATTGAGATTAATTGAACAAAAGGTTGAAATTCGCGGATCGACCGTCAAAGATCTACATCTACGAAATGATAGAGCTCTTGAGAGCATTCGTCTTGATTAGTGTTGCCAGAGGATAGATACTGAATTATAAAACAAATAGTTTTCCAAAACTAGGACTGCCTACGTAATAAAAAAATGATAATAATAAAGATTACTTTTATCGAGAACTGAGTGGTTCAACATTTTTAACTCATCACTTAAGATGACCGATAGGAATTCCATTTTTTGTCTAACCAAACAAAAATAACACAATAGAATAATATTTATATAAAAAATATCAATTACAATGTTCTTAACATTGTGTACAACATAATTTTTAAATATCAAATAATTAATATAATTGCTAATATATTTGAGCATCTGGCAACATTATTCAATAATAAAAACAATAAAGTAGCAGAAATGGCAACGTGGCGTCGACAGCAGGCGCCTGCAGTCACATGACTAGCTTACTTGCTTACACGTTACTCTCACTAAAATAAATAAACTACTCTAAACTACACTAATTATAAATAATTTGTCCAACTACTAATAAATTCATAATCTATACCAATTGACGATAATCTATTAGTCTCTATTTTATAGTTTTAAATGCCAAGCTGAGGTTCCGTCAGCGTGCTCACTGCGGGGTCGCGCTCTCAGCGGAGAGGTCCGGCGCGTCGCTGCTGACGTCACTAGTGTCCTCAGCCGGCTTCTCCTCTTTCTTCATCACGACCTTCGTCGGTCGTCGATTGATGATTGTTGGAACGTAAGATTGTGTAATTATTTCTATATCCTTCTTGTCTGCTACTTCAGTTTTATTGTTGTTGTTATCGTGTGATACGTTGTCAATGATTGGCAAGCGGGTTGTAGGTTCAACTTTGTCGTTTGGTGGTGGTAAATCTGTTATAGTCTCGTTGTCATCACCTTCGATTTCCACGACTTTTTGCTTGTTTTGTTGCTTATTTTTGAACGGCGCTTCTGTGATGGAATTGAGATTCCAGTTTTTGTTCTTGCTCTTATAACCAGCGGCAACGTTAACTGGGATAAGCTCTTCAGAATCGGAAATGGTGGTAGCGCTTGAAACTGGACGTTCAGCATCTGGTCCATCGGTGTGATCACTAATAGATGCAACATCACCCACCAAATTTATTAGATCAGTGAGAACATTGTTATTTCGTTGATTAGGTTCTATTAAAGCAGAATTCTTATCGGAATCTGACGCTACATTGATAAGTTCCACAGCATCGGTAGTACTTTCTTGGGAACCAAATGAAGTTAGTATAAATTCCGTGGTCTCAACATTTTCAAATGATTGTTCAATTTCCGAAGGAAGAGCTCGAGAAATTGACATGACTTCCTCTTCGTTAGATGATAATCTAGTAATCTCTGTACTTAATGGGTCAGGTGACAAATCAGAGGTATTACTATCCTTTTCAGGCTCAGAAACTTCATGTGGATTTTGATCACTAGTTTCAATGGGTATAGAACTGAATTCAGTTTCAGAAAGTACTTCTGTAGATTTAGACGCCGTGTTTGTCGTCTCATCCAAAGCAATAGCTGGTTGAGAAACTTCAGTTGATATTGTATTATCGACTACAGTTTCATTACTAGCCACCTCTGAAATATTTTGATTTTCATCAACTTGTGTTTCTATCTTTTCTATGTTGGCAGAAACATCTGCGGAACTGTCGTTTGGAGGTGATGGCTCATCAAGCACAATTGTTGTAGCTGGTCCTTCTGTAGCATCTAAAATATCTCCAGTCACCTCATCAGAGATTAAAGACGGAGAATTTAATATTTCAGTCGGAATCACAGATCTCATGTTTAACATTGTGTTTTCCTTTGTTAGAGGAGACTGTGTACTAATAGTTGTATCTCTGTAGGTGCTTGATTCAGCCGACGTGTCTGGAACATTATCTTTAGTCATTGCAGATACGTAATTTATTGTCGTCGCAGGACTTTCTTTAAATATTGGTTCTTGGGTAGAACTTGACACAATTGAGACTTTGACCTCATGATCCATTGGCACATGTTCATTGTCTAACGGTTGTTCGGGCATTCCTTCTTCATGATTGCTCAAAACTAAAAACAAATCGTCAGGGATGGGCGGGAAGGCTGGGTTGTGATCCATATCTTCCTCTTCAATTATTGCTGCTTTAGTAGTTAGAGGACTTATGTCGGGTATTGACGGACCCATCATTGGGACGATATTGGGAATTTTAGAAGGTACGATATCATTTGCTGATTCTTCAGTTGATAAGCTGATTTTTGACGGTGGAATATTATTATTTAATGTTTTTTCAGGCGACGTAGACAGTTCAGGAGCTATTGATGGGAGTGACACCACTTCTTTGGGCTTGGAACTATCAATTTGTGATTTCGCGTCATTAGATACACTTTCAGAGGTAGCTTCTCGTGGAATAGGTGGTGCTTTCGATGATACATATTCGGCAACTTCAATATTAGATGACGGTAGAATTTCTTTGATCTTTACATCCGTTAAAACTGGAATTTCTGATACAGGCGTTATTTCTTTAATAGTGATCTCAGGTTTGACTGGTTCGCTAGGTGGTAAAGGAGCCGCACTTGTTTCCATGTCGTTATAGGATGGTACACTTGAAACTGATGAACTAATCCCTGGCAAAGGTGTTCCATCTGAAAAAGAAAATAAAATAAATTAAAGACTTTTCTACATACGGACTACTACTACTTGATTTTGTTAAGGCATATAATAGTATACGAAACCTAGTTACAAATGGTTTTTAAAATTTACAAATCTCTTTTTTCCCATATTTACTTTATTGGGCAAAGTTTTATCCATCTAGTCCCACTAACACTAAGCCACGATTTTTCTATACGAACCTCCCACAGGACAGTTATCGTATTCCGGACAGCATCTTCCCGGTACAAGTCGCGGCTGACAGTCATCTCGCACAAAGCACGCGATACGACGGCACACCACTTCGCCACCCTGACAGTAGCACACACGGCACGGATCTTGAGGGTCCACCAACTTCTCACCGTTGCCGTAAATACGACCTTCTTGTTCACATTCTGGAAAATAATTTAAAAACTTTTAATGTACTTTCTAGCGTAGATCAGCTAGACAGACTAGCCTTTTTTAGTTGAATTATTTTTCTTAGAAAAATAGAATTTATGTATATATCTTGTATAAGCAATGTATTAAGTATTTCCTTTTTTTAACTATTTAACAATATTAAAATTTTAATTGTATAAACTGAATTGTAGGGGTATTTATTTACGCATGGTATTTAACGTCATCGGTGGTTAGTCAGTATTAAATCACGTTAAATCTTTCTTAGTTATATTCATTTAATCCGCAGCTAAAAGCTAGTATGAAGTAAAAATATTTTTCAGGTAATATTCGATAATAATTTTCTAATATGTTATATATACCACATTGGTACGTAGGGCAACAATGATCTGGTCTGTGCACAGCCTTGCACCCAGGGCGCGGCTCGCAGCGCTGCTTGGCGCACTGCACGCCACCGTTGGAGCACGAGCAGCGCTCGCACGGACTGGTGCCCGGGAACTCGTCCCCTGGCATGTACACTACATCACCTAACGCACAGCTACCTGGAAATGCGAAGCAATAACGAGAATGAGAATTTAAGATGTTATGGTCTTTTTCCGAAGCAACAGTAAGAGAACTGAATTATTTATCGTTGTATAAATAACAATTTACTAATATTAAAATAACTAATATTAAAAATTTTTTATATAATTTTAAAAAGAATGTTTTCTTTTATAAAATACTCCTTAGTTCCAACGATAAAAGAATCCAAAATGGCTTAGGGTTTCATATTATATTCCGTAATGTAAAAATTTACTCATAGTCACGTTACTTACAAAAATATATTACAAATATTGCTTAAAATATTATATATATGGTATTTCTTAGAAGTAAAAGATGCTGCAGAAAAAATGATGAATGCTTTCATTTTTTCTTGCAGAGCGGGGTAGGCAGAGAGAATCTAATGTTATGACACTCCAAAGCGACTCCCCATTTTGCTCCGAACCTTGCAATCAGCGCGTTGGCAAGTTAAATCTATCTTCTATATATATATAAAATCGAAAGGTCACTCACTCATCACGAAATCTCAGAAACTACAAGTGCTAGGAATCTCAATTTTTGCATAGGAGTTACTTATAGGACGTAGGTGCTCGCTAAGACGGGAATTTGCAATATTCGACTTCTAAGGGGTTGTTTTTGGGGTCGAAAGTTGTATGAAAATTCGTTACTACAAATGCTAGGAGTCTCAAATTTTGCATAGACGTCACTAGGACGTAGTCATGGAGACAGAAATTAATAATAACATAGTTCACGCGGGTGAAACCGCGAGCGGGCCGCTAGTAAATAAATGAAATAGTAAAGTAATATATTTTAAATAATAATAGAACATTATTAGCGAAATAATATACCTAGCCTACCTACCTATATACTTAATATAGATATACAACAAATAAAAATAATACCTTCTTTTAATCCCAAATCCACCATAGTCACGTTAGGTAGGGGTCCTGAAACAAAGAAACATTTTCATTATAAAACTATTACAATAAATAGAAAAAGAATAAATAGTGATGCAGCGGCACCGCGTCTAACTGTATACGCAATAGTTATAGTTTCGATTCTCACTTGAGGCAATAAATTATTTTCACTTTCTTGCTGTGGTAACAAGATAAAGCGTGGTCTTGTGTTCCGCTAATAAGATTTAATATAAAATTATACCAGAGATGTATTTGACGTATAAAAAAATCAAATATTATAGTCCACGAGGGTCAGGGGTTCCATTACCACTTGGAGAAAAATATAATATTTTAGTATAACTAAATAAACTTCAATATAAACAAAGCTATTATCAGCTCTTATAATTATTTTCCGCCACACACCACAAAATGTTTCAAAGATAAACGGAAATTGGAGAAAGTGAAATTAGTGTTTCATAGTACTAGATTTCCGCTTCCCGATGCTCAGATTTTTTTTAACTACGATAGATGCGTTAAGATAACAAATACCTATTACTTGTTACGTCAAACACATACGAGCTCGTACATACATATTTCATACTCAAAAATTATGTTATTTTATTTTTTAAATAAAATCAATATATTTATATGAAACGTGTCGTGTCCTGTTTTCCTCTCTTTTCTAACCATTGGTATATTAACATAGGAATTTATCACATTTTAATAAGGTTTTGATAGAATATGAAAAACGAAATGTTTCCCCAGCCTGCTTAAATAGACGAAACCCAGGGTCATCGGGTTCTCTCATCTAACGGACAATGTCTTGAAGGAACCTAGAGTTAGAAACTCTGTTCCCGACGCTATTTTCAAACCATTGCGTGTTAAGTGAAGGAACCTAATGTCGCGCTTTGTCTATATGAGCAAAACTTCAATGGAAAAAAAATCGAGAAAAGAAATTAAATATTTAATTACTCTGAACGGGAATCGAGCCCACAATTTAGTGTGACTTAATCTATATTTGACAAACTACATCTGAACTAAACTTTTTTTGAAAGTATAAAGAAATATTATCAATAAATCGTATTCCAATACTCCAGACTACAGTAGGCTAGTACTTGTAGTACACGGACGGGCGGTCAAGCGTGAGCCGCGTGCTACATAAATTGCGTGCATCCATTACGTAGGCGATAATTACATAACGTCATATGTATGTATGTCTGTACGCATAGGAAAACAATGAAATTGGTTCTATATTTGTACTGCACTGCATTTTCCGAACGTCATTCAGAAATGAGTGGCGGATCTCAACGCCGAGCCGCATCAGAGCGGAGATATAAATTTTAAATTTACGCTATACCATCCCATATAGCGGGAGATGGTAGAGAAATTAAGTCTTATTTAGTGATTTTTCACTATTTTTCGAGACTTCGCGTATTAACATAGGGTTTTATATATAATTATATTAAAAATTTCATATCCAACGCTCTACAGCAGCGACAATGTAAACATCCTTCCTGTTCTCAGTATTGAACAAAAGTTATGATAATATTGTTTTATAACATTCTAGGAGACGTATCGTGTAACTGACTAATGCTATTCTAAAAATATTATCAGTTTTCGTTAATCTTATGTTATAACGGGTATAACGATTATAGTTAAAAAAAATAATGTTTTAAAATAATAGGTAGGTATGTATATAAAATGTTAGAATATTATTTTAGACAACGTGTATGAGGAACGGAGTGTCGTAGCACTAGATTCCCTCTGCCTACCCTGCTGTACGTTGGAATACAGCATGAAACTGATTATAGCAGAACCACCTTCCGTTTCGAGACGTTTAAAACGAAATACTTTATTTAAATAATACTTTATTATAGTACATATCCACGTATTTCTAAAGAGACATTTACAAAATCTACCGGAAAATTAAGAGGAGGAGAGATCTATCTAAGTATATGTCAATTTGAATTAAATAAAAATGGCTAAGAACGAGAATGTTTCCAATATAAAAGAAATATTTTTTTTTATTCTAGTAGAAATAGTATATATAGTGTGAGATTACGCCACCCAGTGACTTAGCAAGTAACGCAATGCACATTGCATGTCCCAACTGCACTCAAATATCGCTAATTAAACATTTTCCGACGTTATAAAATATTTAGTATAAATTGTATTATAAATATTGTATCTATATGTAAATTGATAATAACGAGCAATCCTGTCCTACTCGCTATGTAATCGTGGAGAAGCACTATGTGGGACTGTAAACGACGGTTGTGAATACGATTCCCATTCTTGGGTATACCCCAGAATGGGAATCGTATAGGGTATTACTTATTTTCATTTTCTTGTTATTAGAGAATAATAGTTATTAGAGAATAACAAGATAAATCGCAGCGTTAAGTTCCGCCAATCAACATGAATGTCTTGAAGATTGGGTGGAAAAAAAGAAAGGGGACGAAGTGTTAACATTAGGTTTCCTCTGCCTACCCTGTCGGGATCCAGCGTGAAAGTAGCAAAATTACTCGTACTTACGAATTTAGTTTACGTAGTATAAAATAAAATCGCTTTTCAACGGTTAACGTTAAATATTTCAAACTATACAATGTATTTTATTGCAGTTTTTACTAATAGACAGATTGGATCAAAAAGAGGATACATGTCATAATGCCTATGCATGCATGTCATAATTTTTTTAAATATTCTTTATTCTATCAGGCCATTACAAGTACTTTGGAATCGTCAAGTTAAATAAGTGTCAGTCCTACAAGTAACTACCAAGCACCAAGCATTCATATAATTCAGAATTCGACAAATCAAATTACTTGCTAAAGGTAAATATTTCCTTTATTTCGTAACATTTGTAGTTTTAAATTTCACGGTATTATCGTCGATGTAAGTAATTATCGTATTACGACCGATGAGCCGACGTAAACATTTCAAGCAAATATCAATAACAAAGTTTTTTTTACCATTTTAAAGTATTATTTACACGCTCTGAATCGTGAACATATTCAGCTTCACGCTTTATCCCGCATCTAACAGTTAGGTCCCTGTTAGGTCACACTAGGTCCTAGTGTTATGACACTACGTTTCCCTTTTCTGTCAAAGTTCAAAATTCGACGTGTAAGTGGTGGACTCAAGTCTGTATTTTGTCTTGGGCGACGAAATGAAAATAATTTATGCCCGAGAGTGACAAGACAAATTGCGGCGTTGAGTTCCGCCACTCCTATTCTATACCACCACCATTTCACATTTGGTCGAGAAATTCCTTATCAGAGTGAACCACACGGGTGAAGCTACAGATAAAATTTGTCATATAAATATAACCCACACCGCATTTGAAGCTACAACCATCAAGTACCTCATTATTTATTTTACTTTCAGGTAAAATAATAATGAAAGCACACGTGTAGGTACACAAGTATCCTTAAACCTGAACCTTGGCATTAGAGCAATAAAGCACGGCGGTGTCGAGTGTCGACATTGACTTGACCTCGACTGCGACGCGCCCTCAGCCCTCGAGGGTGAACTTGGAGAGGCCGCTACCTCTCAACCAGAACAATATAAATTACATACATATTTACATACGTATATTCTGGTGATATTATAAAAGTTTATGAGGGTAAATATATCGGATGTTCGACTTTCACGTAAACTACTGAACTGATTTAGATGAAGCTTTTCTGAAATATAGTAGAAATTTTACAGCTGGAGAAGACGTGAGTTCAAAATGTTCTCGTACACGTGTAAACATAGATAATCAATTTACTTTTTACAATTATTTCTATATGTCAAAGGTTTACGTTTTTATAGCACGTTTTAATAAAAAACGAGACGAGATTTTATTTTGATTTTAATGTATCGTTTTTACAAGAAGAATCGTATTTGTAAAGCTGTTTTTTTTTTAGCTTAACGCTGATTTACGTCAGTCCTGGCTATAGCAAAGTAGGTAGAGGGAACCTAATGTTAACTGGTGTTAACCTCAACCCTCCTTTGCGTCAAGAATAACTTGCGATAAAATATAGTAGCAGTAAAAAAATCCCTCAAAATGTAGAAGCTCACTTAAAGAAGAATTAAAGTTTACTAAATCACGTTAATATAAAAGCATTAGTGGCATGTTAATAAATCAACACTCAGGGTCGTCAATTAGCGTTTTAATTTGTACTAAATTGATATAAATGTAGTAGCTCTTCGTAATTGATTGATGGTAGTAAGTTTGTATTATTCTTAGGCCTTACACAGTATGAAACAAAGTTTCCTACCTACATAGTTCTGAGCTTTCAAACTACTCAACCGATTTTTATGCAGTTTTTACTAATAGACAGATTATTTTAAAATTTAAGAAGAAGCTTTATATATCAGTTGTCAGTTCGATTCCCACTCGAGGAAAGATAATGCTTAATATTTGCGGCGTTGAGTTCCGCTACTCAACACGTAATACCTCCGGATTCGGCGGAAACTAGGTAACGGAGTGCCTTAACACTAAGTTTCCTTCGCCTACCTTACTTACATTGATTTGTGCCTTATACAACGTAATGCTAAAAAGCTTATAAAGACTGCACAGTTCTAGCGAACGAAGCGACGATCGAAACACTAATTGAAAATAAATAAATAAATAACTACTCTATCGTTATTATGTTATTATTAAGTAATATTAGTACGCACTAATAATTTCATTTTAAACACGCAACTGCTGATTTATAGGTTTTCTTGAAATATGCAATTTTAAACAAACAACTCAGAATAATAAAGTAATCAGATTTTTTTAGCAAGGTAAGCAGAAAGAGCCTAATATTAAGAGATTATATTAAGTTCCGCCTTCCAATTTCCGCCGAATTCTGGAGATTCTGCGTATTGAGTGGCGGAACTCAACGCCGCGCTTAGCCTCGCTATTAATTTAAACAGTAATTCCTGAGATTAGCGCGCTAAATCAAACAAATTTTGTATATTCAAACTATCTAATATACTATTATATTAGAAACTATTTTATATATTTTAGATTTGGATATGCCAAAATAGATCCTTTCAGGCCGTCTTAAGATACACCGATCGCATAGTAACGCGCAAACAAACGTGACTGGCTGCAGTTAGCGAATTGGCAGGATGTTGTACCGGCGCATTAGCGACCGAGTAATTGGTTCAGCTATTTTCTACTCCCCTTTAAATTCAGGGTCCTTAAATGATGCAGAGCCTATTTAGGGTTGTTATAGGAAATTAGGTTAAGTACTTTGTCTAGATAGGTAGTTAAATTTGTTTGAAATCTCTATATAATTTGATTATTTTTTTTTTCAGCTTCACGCTGTATCTCGCACGTAACAGGGCAAAGGGAACCTGGGAACCTAATGTTAAGACACTGCCTTTCCCAACTTACCGACGCCTTCTGGAGGCATTGCGTGTTGAGTGGTGGATCTCAACGCCGCGCTGTGCTCCGTTATCAGAGCGAAGAAATGAAAATATAAAAACAGCCGAAACTTGAACACAATACTTGCATATCCAAAATTCGGTGGAAAGTGAGGGGCGGAGTGTCTTAACACTAGGTTCAAATTCAAATTCAAATTACAATTAGTAAAAGAAAATTAATTTAATGATTCAACTTCGTGTAACTTGCTAGCTTAAGATATGTAAGGGGATATGGTTTTCATCTTCTTGAAAAAGATATATTGGATAAAGAATACTTTGATTACTTTTGGGAAACATTTCTCCATTCTCTATTTTCTCCTCATTTTGAAAATGTGTCGTGTTGTTGCAATAAAAAATATTTAGAATTTGGTTTTGGTTTACCTTGAAAATATAGTCTAATTTCATAGACACTATTTAAAATGTTTATGTATTATGTATTTAAGCATCATTGAAGCGTGTTACTTTGTAACTAAAAGGTCACGTGCAGGCGTCCTGAGATCGTCACAACCTTCATAAATACATGTCTTATAAAATTACTTGTATATTGAGCAAAATACGTGAAATATTTGTTTTCCGAGGACATTTATAATAAGTCTGAAACGGAAGTGCTTTAATGGGAACGGAGCGTCTTACCACTAAGTTCCTAGGTTCCCTCTGCCTACCCTGCTTTATGTAGGATTCAGCGATATGTTTCGTCTGGTTTGACTCTGGTCTGGTCATCTATGTATAGTTTCGTTATAAAAGTAAAGAGTCTAATTGTTTGAACGCGCGTATCTCACGAACTAGTGAATTGTGAGAAAAACCTCTTTATTTTCTTGAATAGCTTGTATTCTTCTTTATTTCTTCTACTTTTCGAGGAAAACTACAGTCAATATTACACCACGTTAATCTTTCCTATTTGACTCACAGAGTTAAACTTGCGGCCAAAGTTACTTCAGGCACTTAGAATGTGTCATGTGTCATATATAAATCTTAATTATTAATATTTGGCTTGTAACATGCAAGCAAAGCAGCAGGTTAAACCTAATTTATACATGTACCATTAAATAAAAGTTTTCAAGCCAGAGTGACGATGTGAAAATTTAAAAAGACCATCGAATATTTTCAGCTTCACGCTCTAATTTCTCCTCTTGCCTGGTTACCCCAATTTTATTTTTACGGTGTAAAATTTGCAAATTTATATCAGTGATGCCTTCGCTCGATCTAGAAGACAGTTTTAATTATAAGTTATGTTGACACAACTATGAGAGAATTGGGAAGTACCGACATCCACACCAAGATAGTAGGTTCGATTTTTCCTTAAGGAAATATTTATACATATTTAGGAAATATTTTTGATTTCCCCGTCCAGCAAATTTAACTCGCATTCTCTCAAAATATGTAAAAAATGAAATAAAAACTCAATAAATACAAAAAAAGCATACAAACAGTGCTATAAATAATAATTTAAGCTCTCTCAAAGCCTTTATTAAGACGTATACGAGTACAATATACATTGTCAGTCAACAAACTGAGGATCGATTCATCGACGGTTCTCGCAAAGATGAGCAATTCAGTTCAGGGTTACATAAAATTTAATTCATTTTAGCGACGAGCGACGAATATTACTCATTTATGCATATGTCAAACAATTTTCCCCATACAACTTCATATACTTTTGTGACTAGCCCCAACCTATCACAAAACAGCTCTGACTACTACTTTCAAATATTGAATGAAAAAAACCTCCAAAAGAAAATAACATCATCCATTGCTAATTCCGCTGTGCAGATATTAAAATTTGAAAGGAAAACCGTCAATGTACCATGTACATAGCGATGTTAGAGAGCTAAGGGTCACCAGAGAGGGGACTAGATACAGGTTGATACGACAAATCGATACTCTCCCCTCGCAGCTGAATTTATACGTGTTTTTGTAGATATCTTATACCTAACAAACGCTCGTTTCCTTTTAGCGAAATTGATGTTTATTTGAATAACAATAAAAAAATAATAAATGATCTAATTGGATTCATTTTCATTTGTGAAATTACATACTTTATTTTGTTCTTTCATATATTTGTTCGTTCAATTCTAGGTTTGGTTAAAAAGAAGTGCTATGACACTCCTCTTTTCTGATTAATTGTCGAGACATTGTCTGTTAAGCTGTCTGTTAGTTAATACAAAAAATTGCCGAAAATCGTTGAATCTAATGTTAAAATTAACCCTGAGGATTCCAATTGATCCACATCCATATTACGTGATAGAATACTAAAAAGATGCTCGCACGTGAATTATCTTTAATTATCATTTTTGTGTTGAGAAGGACTATAATTTGTTATGTTCCACGCAACACAACACTTCTCGAAAATTCTGCGGAAAGTGCCCTTTAATTGCTGCTTTTTATAAGCTACATTGACATGAGGAAAAAAGGCTACAATTTGGTAAATTTTTTAAGCGAATTTTATGGGCAATACGAGGCTATCGTTGGTAGTTGTATCGGATCTAATATTAAACATGACGGTCGTGAGTTCGATGCTCACTCGGGGGAATAAGTTTATTTAAAAAATGCACAGGAAAGGTTTCATTTCACTAATTTTGAGACATTACCTATTGGGTGGCAAAACTCGACGCCTCTCCGCTAGAGCAGGAAAATTAATATAAAATCGAACCCACGACCATCACGTCAACATTTCTACAATTGAATTAAAATTAATAATAAGTTGTCTTATTATATAATTTAAATAAACACGTACTTATCTAATCTAGCAAAAGTAATAGCTATACTATTACATTAAATGAGAAACATAGAAATGAAGCCGGCGCCGGCGCCGCGCCACCCATTAACTGATTAGTTGATCACCATACTTAAACTGCATGCAATTTCCTATTACATATCCTAGTTATATTAGAATAGTTAGCATGAAGAAAAGGATTTTTTTAATAAAAACGGATTTTCAAAAACTATAGACAAAGCGCGGTGTTAAATTTCGCAATATCATGAAAATTAGACGGAAAAAAACCTTTTTAAAATTTTATTTTGGTAATTACGTTTCTGGTTCGAATTTGGAAAAGTTTTTCAGTTAAGAAATATACACTAGAATAGACTAGATAAGAAACTAGATGAGAAAAGCAGCTTCACGTTCTTTTTCGACTCGCATGATAGCAGAAGTAACCTAGTGTAAAGACACTAGGCACTCGCCGATTATCGAGAGATTGCTTGTTGACTAACGGAGCTTAACGCCGTTCTTTTTTAAAAATAAAACTTTCAACACACTTCCAATACTTCAAAGATGAATAACTTTAAGTACAGGATACTCTATCTATCTATTTCTATCTACTCTATTTATCTATAAAGATAACATAATTAAATGAGCACAGAAATAGTTTCTAAAGCGTCCTTATCACAGTAACGGTAGTAAAGTGCGAGAGGGACGATAACGCGAACGTGCAAACGTCACGTACAGACTACAGGCGGACGCCGTACGCCGTATATACTCTTGACACACATCGTTGCTATTCCTTTGGACTTGTGTAGAATAGTTTACTTTGAGAGGTTGGTTTAGATAATTGTATAATTAATTCTATACCAATATTATAAGGCTTAAAAATATACAGCTTTAAAATAAAGTGTTTGTTTAGTTGAAAGCTATAATCTCAGGAACTACTTAGAACTTCGTTATTCGAATTCGAAAATCGTTTAGCTCTTCTCTTGAGTTTCAACGATTCAAAAGTTCTTTTACAATTTATATTTGAATAAAGCAAATATAGAAAATAAGTTGGTATCGTATATTTCTATACATATTCATACTTTTCTAAGATTCACACCTTTTCCCGTACAGCAGGGTTAGCAAAGGGAACCTAGTTAAGAGACACCTTTACAAACTTTCCGCCTAATTTTTGAGATATTGCGTGTTGAGTGGCGGAACTAAATGTCGTGCTCTATTTACCAGAGTGGGGAAATGTTAATAATTTAAATATCATCATTCCCCGAGTGAATCAAAGGCTTTCCTACTGCACCACGACGGCATTAAAAGAGAACCATGAATATTTCTAAAAAGCTGCACGCTGCACTTAACAACCACGTAAATGCATTTAACAAGGGAACATAGTGTTAAATCACTACGTTCCATACTAACGTTATATATGAAATGAATTGTAAATAAAGTAGGGAATATTGGACGTTAGCATACATTATGCAATCGATTATGCAGTATCTATGCACTACGAGTATTGTGTTCCGTTGTGATGCTCGAATGAATCCGAAAGTATGAGTCTTCAATACAATAAAATTGTAATAACGTTACCAGAATGTATAACACAGCTATTATTTTAAGTAAAATTAATGAAAAAATACTCATTCAGCTGGTATTTTATATTGCTTGCTTTGCTTATCTAAGCTGTAAATGTTTTAAAATGATATTTTTCCTTTTTTTTCCCCGAGTCGGAGTCGAATCCACATCCCTTCGCGTTTGGAGTCGGACACTTGTGCCCTTGTACCACGACTGGCCTCGTGAATTTTGTAATAACTTTGGTCGGTAATAACGTTAATATCTTTTATTATATTTTGTTAAGTCTTACGTATGATGAAACATAAATATAAAACATATTTTAAATAAAAACTCATTGATCTGATAATAGTTTTAGACAAAAAAAATACATTGATTAATTTTATTTATTTATTTATTTACACTTTATTGTGCACAATTACACATTAAGAAAAAAAAAACTTCACAAAACCAAAACTTAATAAAATGACTAACAAAAACTGGGCACACATATGGTGACAACAAAAAACTGAACTGAAGCTGGATAGCAATTTGGTAAGCTCTCAGTGCCATAGTAATAAATGGAAAAAACCTATCATCTCTCATCATTTCTTTGTACCGTAGACTGTGAGCGATGTACAATTTAGTTTTTCGTACCTACGATATTGAGGCCAGTCGTGGCGCTTGTATCCAACAAGCGTGCGACTGTAAATGTAACATGGTGTAGGTTCGAATCCCACTCGAGGAAATATTTAATGTTTCCATTTCCTCACTCTGGTGACGATGCAAAACGCGATTTTGAGTTGTGCCACTCAACACGCAATGACTCCCCAATCCAGGGTAAGTACGGAGCAGAAGTGTCTTAATGAAACTGGAGTATCTTAAAGCCATGTTTCCAGGTTCTCTTTCCCT
The DNA here is from genome assembly GCA_000313835.2 of Heliconius melpomene melpomene. Classification (NCBI taxonomy): domain Eukaryota; kingdom Metazoa; phylum Arthropoda; class Insecta; order Lepidoptera; family Nymphalidae; genus Heliconius; species Heliconius melpomene. Next base: position 11,565 of record HE669189.1, on the reverse strand, counting down.
TTCCAGTTTTGGTTTCCAGGATAGGTTAGTCTTTTTGGCTTTTCGCTGTAGCATAAAATTTAAAATAAATACTACAATATATAGAAGTTACTATGTATTTCTATCTGTAGAAAGCACACATAGTTGTAATTAGTTTACTATAATTACACGATATATGACTCTCTTGATGACAATACGGAGATTACTTAAACCACTGTATGACAAATGGTTTAAATTTATAACGTAACTTACTTAACTAAGTAAGCTTAGCAGTAGTATCAATTAGTCTTAAATATTGTATAACTTTGTCAATTTATCTAAATAATATTAGCTTTATTTAATACTAGCTTTTATCTACGGATTTGCTTTCATGGTTCGAAGGTAGGCAAAGGGAACCTGAGAACTTTGTGTTATGACACTCCGTTACCGTTAAGACACTTTCGTTCTCCGCTGAATTGTTGATAGTTGTGATTTTTGAGGTTGTATACCTACTAATAATTATTATTTTTAATAATTAATAAAAATAATAATTTTATTGTGTTATATTATCATTTTGTAGGTATCTATGGTTCATATAATCAACATTCTGTTTTCCAAAGTTAGCTTCTATAGTAGAGATGGGCGTTATCGTTTTTTTCCGTTAACGGTTATGAAACCGATATATGGTTTTCGTATCGATATCAAAAACGGTTTTCAGATATCGTTTTTTTTTTCGAATTGTCAATAAACGCAAAATCATAATTATAACATTATAATATCATAATAAATATATGTAATTAGTAGTACATATAAATAAAAACTATAATCAAATGTAAAAAAAACAATATTTAGTAACTAAATTAAAATAATGTTAAAATACAAAATCATATCCAAATTTCAACTTTATTCATTTATTTAGAAGTTCGATTTCATAACAACGAAATAATAACTTGTAGGTGTAATGTAAGAAGACCGCCGAAACATGAATCTGTTAGTTAGTTAGCTATCGGATATTCGCTTCATTTCTTTTACACCCGTGAGGAATATACCGATAGAAAGAGAGGTAGCGAATATCAGTTTATCAGATATTCGCCTTATCTCATTTACGCCCGTTCGGAATAAGTTACTTAAAAAGAGAGGAAGTTAGTTTTAATATAAAACCGTTTGACGTTTCAAAAGTTTTGCGTTATTACGGTTTTGTTCAGATCACAGCTATGTTGAGTTTTAAGTTTCTGTAAAAACGGTTTTCTAAAAACATATATCGATACGTTATGTTTTCCTTAACATATCGGTTTTAAGTTACGTTTTGATATATCGAACTCATCCCTATTCTATAGCTATTTTATACGACGAATGACGAAATTTGAAACCACAGATCGTAAAAAAATTTGTATTAGGTATTTTACTGTCTAAACATTTTTCTTATGAAATTGGATATAACTAAATATTTTTTTCGCTTGTGTATTACTTTAAACCGATAGAAGATTAATTAAAAATTATTCTTTTTGTTCTTAGCCATCATTATATTTAGTAATAGTTTTAGTATAACTAACATCATTTTGCAAGATATAAAAACTTATTACAAAATCTCATACAATCAATAGAAAATATAACTGCCCCTCAAAACATATTATAGTTATCCCCTATTGATGGTAAAAGTTTAATTACATAAATGAACCAGATAGTACCTACTAAGCGTAACGATAGTATATGGTTTAGTTTGAGGACTGACTCTTATACCAATATTATAAAATAAATATGATGTTCAGGTAGGATGTTTCGTTCCAACCCCACGCAAAAACTGCTAAACGGATTTGGATAAAACTTTATAATAAAGCTCATGAATCACAATAACAAATATACTAGACCCATGTGAATGAAGATTATTTTTTTTTAGATACTTAAGGTCGCGTTTGTGTCGCTAGTCTATTATAAACAAAAATAAAAGCTTTTAAAAATGGTAAAAATCTAATTGCAGGTGAGTCAGATAGCCCGCTCGTCCGCGTGAGGCCGCGGCACGCGCGGAATGCCGCTCGTCCGGCCGCCCCCCGCCGGCGTCTAGCGTATTCTATGGGAATCGCATGCCATCAGCCCATCGAGGCGCTCTTCCCACAATTACACGCCTATGTTTGGTTATACCATAAAAACTGATGGTGGTATGCGAAATGTGATATAGATATAGTTTGTTTTGAATATACTCTTTTTTTTTGTAGTAAAAGATATTGTTGGCAAAAGTGAAGTTAATCCTAACAGAGATTTCTTCCTGTCAACCTGGAAGGTTTTTACAGGTCTTAATGTGCAAGAGCTAATGTTTTTTGAGTGACAAGGTAACGTAAGCCGTGGCGCAGTGGAAAATCGTTGACCATAAACGCAATGGGTGTGGGTCTGTTCCCCATTTGAAAGAATGTTTATATTTAAATTATTATCTTAGATACTACGCGGCGTTAAGCTCTGCCGCTCTTTATGCAATGTCTTGAAATTTTGGGAGGAAGTTAGGAACGGAGTATTTTAACACTAGGTTTGATACTCCGCATATCATGCGGGAAAAAAGCGTGAAGCTGCTTTTTTGTAAGCTAACATAAAATATTCATTAAAATTTTACACGTATCATTGACCTGCAATTATGTAGATCGTCCCAATAAAAACATAATATACAATATTTTGGGCAAAAACATAAAATATTTAAGTGTTGACTCATCGGGACGTTGCAAATTGAAATTTAGCAAAAATGATGAAACAAGAAAAAAACAATCCACTAAAATCTGGCATTAAGGAAGTAATTTTGCGTTTCTACGCGTCACTAAGTGCCATCAAACGGACAGACAGACGCTTTTATACCACGGACCCGTCGACCTTGACCCCCCCTCGTCAAAGTCAGTCAGTCAGCCAGTATTAGCCCACGCCACTCCCACGAAAAAGTGCTAATCTCAGAAATAACACTTTTGTATCGCCATGTCACGAATTCTTATGATGATTTCGTCATAAATATGGATCATAAGATGCCAGATTTTTTATTAGCTTTGACAAAATTGAGGTAACAAATGGTATAAGTTAATCATTAAAGAATAATATTGAGGTTTGTATTTGAGAAAGTCGTAGCGCAACGAACGGTTGTGGGTTCTATTCCCACTCCGGTGAATTAATTGATTTTATTTTCTCGTTCTGATAACAAGATAATCCATGGTGTTAACAATTTAATTTTTTTTTAATAAAATTCAAATTGAAATTTATGTTTTTTTTTAGCTTCACGCTGTAAGTTAGGCGGTGGCAACCTAGTGTTAAGAGAGAACTTCCGTTCCACTTTCAAAAAATACACGCTGGGCCCCTTGCGCCATGAGTGACCTAAAATAATATTTATATTTTTTCCAAATAATATTACAAGTATAATATCACATATATTTATTATTTATTCAGATTGTAAACCTGATTCGTAAAATTTATTTTTCGTAATCATCACATAGGTATAAAAAGAATGACTCACCTGCATTACAAATGCTAAAACAGAAGGCAGCCAGTAGAAGAGAGAAGTACCTAGGCGACGCCATGTCGCCTTTTAACCTGAAAAAAAAAACAAATTGTAAGACATAATACTAAAAAATATTTAATATTAACTAATTTGAGTAAAAGAAATTTTGAAAACATATTTAAAGTCTTAATAAGTAGATTTATGTTTGATAAAAAAAGTTTGGTTGGACATTCTAATCTCAGGAACTATAAATTCGAATTATTTTTTTTATGCTAAATATTTCATTTATCGAAGGAAGCTATGGGCTATATTCCGTTGCCTATATGAACTATATTATACGCCACGGTTATAGCACTTAGTTCTTTCCATGTAACCTAGAGAACGAAGCCACAGACAGATAGCTAACTAAGTAAGCTCGCTGCGTAGACCGTTTCCAACTTCTCCACAATATCAAAACTACATTTAATATTATCTCTCATAAAATCTAATTACTCAATACACGCTATGTAATAAAAAGCCATTGCAAATCGAGATAAACTGGATCCAAAGGGATGCGTCGTGTCGCAAAAAAAAGCGACCGAGGTGCGCAGGCGCAGGGCAAGTGCAGGTCGGCGAACCCTAGATCTAGAGGAGAGGCTTATTGACGTAATGATATCTTACTAACGTAAATATATATAATCTGCACATATGTCTAATGTCTTAATTTCTTTGTTTGTATTAAATAATTATGATTAATATTTTTTAAATTGTATGATTTTGTTTAGCTTCACGCAAAAACCCGCATTCAGCGGGATAAGCAGAGGGAACTTAGTGTTAAGACACCTCGAATAATAATAAGCAAATTTTGAAGAAGAGTGGCAGAACCCTAAGGATTGCTTTGTCTTTTTAACAAAACGGGGAAATGAAAATATTTGATTCCACCAACCGAGAATCGAATCTACAATAGTCACGCTCACGGCCAGTCACTGTGCCGCGAAGGCATCTGCCATTCTTATTTGTTAAGCTATTTTTTTTATATATTTTATTTCCCCATGTAACCTAACCTACCGTTCGAATATTTAAAAATAATATTTGTATATTAGCCATTAGACGTAATTAATATCAGCTATCTTCTCGTCTTATTTAATTCGACATTTACGAATCACTAAGATTATATCTTTGAATAACATTAGATGTAAAAAATCCTTGACATCCGGTCGTTTAGGTCCTTGAAAGTAAATATTTAGAAAGTTCAATTGGTAAATACGAGATGACAGCTCCATCCGTCACGTCACGTCACGTCATTCCACTTTCGTTTGATCATGGTGAGTGATGAAGAGTGACAGTCATCGACCCCATTTAATATCCCATATGATTGATATTAGCTAATCCATACATGAGAAACTATTAGGGCTTTTTATCAGGTTTATCTCAAAAAAAAAAAACAAAACTAGAACCCTTGTTGAACCCACAACCATCGCGTTTAGTCGCACACGCTTGTGCCACTGTGCCATCACGGTCGTCGTCCGCCTTATTGTTGATATTGTTGATTGAAATATATTTTTTAATTAATATATGCAATCACAATTATTTAATTGTTTTGAACTTATTTGCACTTGCAGGTAGGTATGAGTGTGAGTAATCTTTAATGTCCATAACCTCTGGTTAAGAATAGTTAATTATTATTAGTAGTAGGTAAAGATAAGTGAACGAAGTGTCATAGTTCTATTTATATTATTGTGAGAGAAATAATAAACGATCACCTTGCTAGCCGTCGATATTATAACTAACTAGCGATTATAAACTCATATTTATTGCAAATTCTAAGCAAGTATTGTTTTTAGCTTCACGTTGTATCTCGCACATACACTCCGTTCCCATTAAGATATTTCCGTTCCCTAGTTGCCGCCAAATTCTCGAGGCATTACGTGCTAAGTGACGGGACTCAACGCCGCAGTTAGGAATTGAACTCAAAACCGTAGTATTCACAGTAAGAGGAACGTATTCAGCGGCGGAACTAAACGCTGCGCGTTGTCTTGCAAATAGTGTAAATTCAAATTCAAATTCAATCGAATCCATAACCATCCAGCAAATTCAGATATTGTTGCCACTACGATGGTCTTTATAAGGAATCCCATACGTTTTATTACAATTTGTTGGTCTGCGTCCAAGTGGTGACCACTAGAGGGGTCGAGGGTAATCTTCCAATCTCAGATACACGCTCCCAATTGAATAATCACAGTGCGGCTTCCGTGTGAAAGTTTAGGAGATTAGTCTGATAATGCTATCCAATTGCGAGAGATATGTGGATTGGTGATTCAATTTACTTATGAATTAAGGTTATAAGAAAGTAACTTTACACTTTTTTTTACCGGTGTAGGCAAAGGAAGCCTAGTGTTAGGACTCTAGAGCCTCCTGGCCTCTACACTAGAGCAAAGAAATGGAAATATATATAAATTTAAATAAATATTTTCATTACCCCGAGCAGGGATCAAACCCATAACTAGTAGCGTTAACAGTTACACTTTGTTCTCCCGCGCCACTACCGGATTCAATATCTTATATATTTAGATATATAACATAAGCTAAATCCATATAAGTATGTAAATGAGGAAAATAAAACTGTCGTTAGCTACCTATATTATGTAAGCTCGGATAAGACGACACATGAGATGTTGTTTGAAAGCACTTGCAGGTGTCAAAAAACTTTCTTTGCTTGTGTTATTTGTCAAAACTAGATTTATTGGCAACTTTATATTTTTAATTAGTAGATTATGCAATGAATGAAGACGGTTTGTAGCGTTCTAAGCATCTTAGACAGTTAATTTAAACGAATGAATAACTTTTAAAACTAGCTCAAATAGGGGAAAATAAAAAAGTGTGAATATAGAATTATAAAAACAGTACAATAGGCTTTATCGCTATATGAGCAATCTCTTCAAAGCAACCTCGGGGTAGAGAAGAGAATTGTTCAAATAAGAAGGGTATATCCATTCTTCATTTACATAGTAAATTAATATTTAAATATTGATACATAATTATACATGAACAAACATAAACATACGTAGGTACATAAATATATGTGTTTATATAAATAAACAGAGTTTGAGAAAAATATTTTATCTTAATTTTTTTTTCTATTTCTTTAACTTTTACTTCTTACTTTATTTATTTTTTATGTAACTTGATGACTTTAGAGCAAAAAAGACAGTTCATTAATTATATTTTTAATTAAAATTATTATACATTTTATTTTTTACTGTTAACATTCAAAGTAAAGTAAAGCTAGATACAATAGCCAAGCCCTAACGGTAAACAGGCAACTGTCAGTACATAACCGGCAAATTACAAGCAATTTATTATTATTAATGTTAAACAAGTATTATTTGAAATATTTTGAACCATCAAAGGCCGTGTATTACAACGAATGAATACAGAAACATCTGTCAATTGAGTACTTACAGTTTATTTAGTGTCTAGGCAACTAAGCTGAATAGAAGAGAAATCCAAATTGAATGGCCCTAAGCACAATGAGGATGGACAAACAAATAAACGCATTCATTTTATTTGCCAGTCATTCGTATTCTAGCTTCGCTATTAGAATTGATTTTTCAATGGCTTCTTCAGTACTGTCAAACAAGTTATTTTATAATTAAAGTGGAAAAAGATGTATTTTATATTGATGAAAAAGAAGCGATGTACTTTTTTTAGCTTCACGCATATGCGTGCGATGTTATACCTAGCATAATACAGGGTAGGCAAAGGGAATCTAGAGGATTCTCGTATAAGACACTTCGTTCCCCACACACCGAGCAAATTTTCGAAACATTGTGTGTTGAGTGGCGGAACAACACGTTGTCAGAGGAAGGAAATGAAAATAATTTATTCGCCGAGCAGGGATCGAACCCACACCGTCGTACAGTCGGACGTACAAAAAAATAATTTACACCATTTTCAATTATTCAATTAAAGTCAATTTGTCTTTCATTATGTATCTTTTCAAAACAAAAGAATTTGGAATAAATTTCCAGACATTCACTCTCACTGTCATTCGCACAGTCAGCTTTCAGAAATGTCACATTATAACAACATGTACCGTAAATGATACCAGTTTGGCGAGTCCGTTTATTTATTTTTTTTAAACCGGAATATTTGCGATACATTCCGAGATTGTCGCGATCATTGACCTAATATAGAGAGAAAAAAGTAAAAAAATAAAAATATATTAATACTCTGTGGCAAAGCTAGCGGTTTTGGCGCCACCGTGTAATTGAAATGAAATTGTGTGCGCCGCCATTTTCTTTTCAGCTAAGATTAGAAATTGCGGTGTTCAGTTTTTTGTGGATCATCAAAATCGTGATTTTCGATTTTGTTTTTATAATAATGTGTAACTTGTGGGATGTTTTATATTAACCGTTATATATTTATTTTTTCTATCTTATAGTGTTAAGATTTACAATTATAACTATAAGCAGTAGAAGCAGGATTGGAAAATATACCTACCAGCGAAATTTCTCAATGGTTTGCTAAAAAATCTCAATTTATTTAAAGGAGCCCCTAAAACTTACAATATGGATTGCAAGTCCCCATCGTCACATTGCTCTAGCTCACCCTGCAACGCGATGACACCCATGTTGCAAGGTGAGTGGTGATGACTGGTGATGTAGTATATCACCAGTCATCACCGTCATATATGTAGTATGCCAAGTATTTTCCGTGTCCTACACACCTACGTCGTATATATTGGTATGTTCTCCTATATATAATATATCATTATAATATACCTACTAAAAGTTTTACAGAATAAATATTGTGTCATCCTTATAACAAATCAAATATTACCATTAGTATAAATAATATTTTATTTAGAATTTAAAAAAAACAAGGAAGATGTCTCTACGAAACTGAGATTTAACACTTCTATGAATGATTTGACATCCAATATAAAAATTAACATATTGTTGCAGTAATACTTATCATTAAACAATAAATGTTCCCTTATTTAGCTATCTTATTTAAAATCTCTATAGATTTTTACTTTTAATAAATTAATAATGTTTAGTAAAATTTACTACCTTAAGAGCAAGTATTCCTTATTCATGATTTGGCGCCAAATATTGACAGATTTTTGCAACAGACCATCCGGACAAATATTATACTACAGATAATGTATAATTAACTCTGTTAATACCGCAATGTTTGTAGACGAAGTGTACATAGTCAATTCTTAATATTAATAACTTAGAATAGCTTAAAGTTATTATTTGTTTTGAGACTATTTGTTTGGGGCACGAGCGTACGACTGTAAACGCAACAGGTTGTGGGTTCGATTCCCACTCGAGGAAATGAACTTTGAAACATTGTTTGTAATTTTCTGTAAATCGTAAATAGACATATTGGTTGATTTTATGGAAGTTTGTTTATTAGTTAAAGTGCACTTACGTAATTGTTACATTGTACCTACACTCGATATGCATATATGAGTAAACATTTTACTCATCTCCAAACTCAAGGCTTATTCAAATTTTCGAAGCTAAAACATTTTCAGAATTGAATTGGACGTTGATCGATTTCTTTGTAAACGAAAATTTTGTTTCTTTGATTTATGTTGTATTAACTATGATCAGTGAAGCGTATGTATAATACACAATCCTTTACTTAGACATATATTTATTGTATAATTATTTTTAATTATAGTATATTTAAAAGGACAAAGTGCCGCCTTACGCTTCGCCACTCAACACGCAATGTCTCAAAACTCGGACGGAAAGTTGGGAACTAAGTATCTGGACACTAGGCTCCCTCTGCCTACGGAGTGCAGCGTGAAAGAAAACCAAAAAAGAAAAAATAATAACTTGCATTTGTTGCTAATTGAAGACGACACAAAAAAAGCAATAAATATTATATTGTCGTACATCACAGAGCGAAGGACTGCGACCAACCAGACGTGTTTCAAGTATAAATAAACTATGTACAAGTGGAGAAATAAAACCGACAATTATCCGAGGTTCAGAACTCATACGTAATATAGATAATGTTGACGTCAGCTGATGAGCATTGGTAGGCTGACACGTTCAATTTATTTTAATAAACCTTAAAATCTATAAATATAATAAAATTGTCAAAGATCGCAGTTTACACATAGGAAGTATATGAGAAAATCTATAATTGAAGGTATTTATTAATGTAATAGAAGTGAAAATAATGATCTAAAATTCTTGTTAGTTTGTCATTTTACGCCCAATTTTCAAGGAAATGAAAATAACTCATTCCTCTAAGGGGAAATCGAGGCCACGACCGTCGTCGTACAGTCAGTCGCTTTACCACTGCGACACGAGGGTCTCATGACTAATAAAGAAAACAGTTCAAAATCGACACACACAAAAAAAATAGTATCTGCGTCAATGGCCCTATTAGCATTGCTAATAAATATATAAGTATCTACGATAGTTATATTACAGTTTAAATAACGATGCTAGTACAACCTGTCGCAAAAAAAGAACCCGTGATCACGTCTATAGATGAGTCATCCAGTTTATTGTGCTTAAAAGATCGATAAAGATTCATCTTTAGGAGAGAAATTAAAACTTGTATATTATAAAATTATCTGTAATAATATTACAAAGCTGAAGAGTGCGCTTGGTTGAAGGCGAAAAATAATTATTTACATTTTCTCCGCTCTGGCAACAAGTAAAACGCGGCGTTGAGTTCCGCCACTCATGAACGGAGTGTCTTAGCACTAGGAGGCAGTGGAACTGCCTATTCTGCTTTCGCAGGATGCAGTGTAAAGCTAAAAACACAAACGTTGTGTATACATCGAAAAACAATAAATAATATCTAAATACATTTAACAAAGTACGTGTTAAAATAGGTTAATAGATTAAATTACTTTGTTTTTAATAAAGTTCAGGGTAACTTTAGGAAATCCTGAAGGTTGATTGCCAAATCTTAATTATAATCTATTATAGATAATGACAAAGTAGAATTACTTATAATTGTTGTTAATTTTGTTATTTTAATTAAGTACATTATTCTTAATATTGCTTGTTAGTTATCGTATTTTACCGAGTCATCTAAGAACTGGGGTGTGCAGTTTTTTTTTACATTTTTTAAATTTTACTCCACATGAAAGAAAAATACTTTATTTAGAAAGCAGTAGGTACTTTAAATGTATAGTTTTGTGGTTAGAGTGCGTGGACGGTTTCCAAGAGGCGCGTGTTCAAACCCTACTACGTTAAAATATTTATACGTTTTCTAAAGAAGTACTGAAGCTTTTATTTCGTTGGTATTATAGAAGTTAAATAAGTAAATATACATTTTTCTAATAAGAGAAAAATGAAAGATTGTGTAATTGATTGATATCGTACTTTTATATTAATCGACATATCAATTTCAATATTCGACTTCTGTTCCACTCGAAAAAAAATAACTATAGATGAAAAATTGTAGTGTATTTATTGTGTGATTTTTTTAACACTTATTTACTTACTTACAATCAGACTAAATATGTTTACAATCAGCCAAGATTTGATGTACTATTTTTAGTATTACTCATACATATACTTTATTTTTCAATAAAGTAAGAATTTAATATTACTTCCATTCTAAAGCATGCAATATACAGATAAAAAATAAAAAAAAATATCTACTAACCTTTTAAATTTCAAAATATATACATATAGTGCAGGTACACTATTTTATTCACAAATTCTATTAAAATCCATTATAAAATCACACAAAGCTACCACCTAAAGTCTCATATCCAAAAACAAAAATAAATCGTATTAGAGTACCATTTCACAATCGACACTACACTACTCTACGTCTGCTATGAAGTACTATGGAAAACCATTTTTTCCATCTGAACAAACAAAGTGCTGAACAAATATATGACGTGGACGTCATTATCGAGCTAAATGAACGGTGACTTCGATATAAATTACAAATCTAGAACATCGCGTATTTTCTTTGTTAGTGTGTGTTTTTTCTGCTAACACGCTGTATCCCGCGTATAGCGGGATAGGCAAAGGAAAATTAGTGTTAAAACAAGACATTGCGTGTTGAGTGGCGGAACCTAAGGCCTTGCGTTGTCTTGTTACCAGAGCGAGGGAATGAAAATAACTGAGTCCCCCTAGTGACGTCTCGTCTTGTTGACAAACAGT
>HE669188.1:0-109494 GCA_000313835.2 Heliconius melpomene melpomene | reverse complement strand
AATTGCCTGAAATTACCAGATTAATCTATCTTTTGAATAATATAACGTATTTACAATGAATGCTACTTGGAAAATACAAGTTAAATGTATAAAAACAGTGACCTCCATCAATATAATTTAAGAAATAGAAATAAGCTTGCTGTGCCCTTCTCTAGGCTCCATAAAGTGTCTCACTCATTCGTAGGTCAAAGTATACACTTTTATAACAAACTTCCAAACGACGTGGTTAATTTATCACTGAACAAATTTTAAAAAGTGGTAAAGCACAGGCTCTGCCAAAAAGCTTATTACTCTGTTAAAGATTATGTTCGCGATAAAGATGTTTGGAAATGAGTTGCTCTATTTCTAAGTTAAAATTGTTAATTGTGATTTATAACAAATGTTGGCATTTAAAAAGAGTGGCCATGAGTTTCTTTGCCTGTATCTTCTCATGAGCTCAACCATTTGAACGGGCTTTTTTCAAGTCAAAATTGCACATTTTTTTTGGTTATTTTGTTTGCATTTTTTTATCTTTTATGACATGTCCAAGTGAATGTTAAGCATTTTTATGGAATAAAGATATTTTGACTTTGACTTTGAGTTACATTTTCATATAAAAAAAAGAAAAGTTAGTCCCCAGAATTATATTTCAGAGTAACTCAAAATATTACCTTTTGATTTAACTCAAATCAAATTCATCGTTTAAGTGTAAGTTCAAGTCACTATTTCTATTTCTCCTTATTTCTACAGATATTGTAGCACGTAACGCGCTTAGCTGTATTGAATTAAAGTAGTCGCCGTTATTGCCTTTGTGAGTTATCTCGTGAGACATACCGTGTATGCACGTATAATAACTCTGAGGTAGTTTCTACTTCTGATAACAAACTATAGGTACAGTTATATTTCCAGAGGGCTTTTAATATAATGTGTGATATTAGCCTTATAATAAATACAACTGCAGTAAACTACAATATGCAATAAATAATTTGTAATACCCGTGGCGCAGGGCACAAACGTCTGACAGTAAACGACAGGTTGTGGCTTCGATTCCCACTCGAGGACATGAAATATTTAATTTGTCATTTTTCACTTTGGTGGCGAGACCGAGCGCGGGGTTGAGTTCCGCCACACAACACGCAACGTGTATAGGATTTGGGGGAACGTGCTCCCCTCTGTCCACACTACTATGGGCAGGATAGAGCTTCTTCTTCTTCTTCTTCTTCCTGGCATTAATCCCGGCTATTACCGGGGTCTGCCTTCCTACTTAACCTACTCCACTTTGCACGATCTTTTGCGTCCTCGGTGGTTAGACCATTGGCTCTCATGTCCTGCATCACGACATCCAACCAGCGCTTCCTTGGGCGTCCGGGAGGTCGCGCCCCAGGAACTTGTATAGCAAGGCACTTGCGTCCGACATAGTTCTTAGGCCGGCGCGTAACGTGGCCAAACCATCTCAAGCGACGCTCTTGGAGCTTATCCGCTACGTCACGGACCCCAAGACTACCTCGAATGAATGTGTTGCGTATGCGGTCAGACCGCGTTACGCCGCACATCCACCTCAGCATCTTCATTTCCGTGACGTGAAGCTCCTGAGTGTGCCGAGATAGTGCTGGCCAACATTCGCTGCCGTATAAAAGAACCGGTCGGACAATGCTCTTGTATGGGCAGGATAGAGCGTGAAGTTAGAAAACATGGTATTAAGGTACTTTGCTCACTTTCCTCGTTGAAATCCAGAGCTAAAATAATTTATTATAATAATTCCCTCGAGTGGGGATCGAACCAACAATTACTATGTTTACAACCAGGCACTGCCCACTGGACACGAAGACCTTCATATAATATTATTGAAACAATTAAATTGGCGGAAAGTTAAAACGAAAGCTTGTTATTTACGCAACGTGTTAATAAAATATTTACAAGCGAATGAAACTACCAATTAATAGCAATTTATAATATATTATATAACATTTTAAAGGAAAATGTTTTTGTTTCGATATTCTACCGCCGCTGCACTCCACGCTGTTTTCCAATTAATATATAAAATAAAATAAAAATAAATATATTTTACTTCTCGGCGCGGCGCTACAGTCGCGCGCGGTGGGGTGGGGGGGGGATTAAGGGTAGGTGTATCAAACTGGGCATGTGGCTCTCATGTCATGGTATTGAAATATTTTTTGTTTTTTTTATGATTCAAAATATACTAAAATGTTTCCTTAATAAAAAAACTAGAATTTTTGCATATTCACGGATAAACCAATATGTCATATATTTTCATGTCATGTTAAAAAAAAACAACTTCAAGCTGTATCCCGCACATTGAAGCTATAGAGTGAAACCCTTGTGTTAAGACACTCCGTTCCCTACTTTCCGCCGGATTCGGGCGGCATTGCGTAGACACCAGAGTGAAGAAATGAAAATATAAATTTAAATAAGTATTTCATTTCTTTGAGTGAGCATCGAACCCACAACCAGTCGCGATTACAGACACACACTAGTGTCTCTGCGCCACGACTGGCCTCTTCTTGTTCATGTTACATTAATACATAATAAAGTATGTAAATTAAGTAAGTAGTACATTATCAAATGTTTCATTTAATATTTAATCAGAATCAAGTGTTAAACAATGTTTTATTACCATCACGACAACAACATGCAGCTTTGATTCTTCTCTCCGCATTTCACATTCCTCTTCGATAGTAATATTTATTCTCTGTAAACGCAAACTTTAAGGTTTTCACAGGAATCTTCATGTTTTATACAAATATCATACTCTACATATATTTGCAGCGACAGAAAGCGAAAATATTCATAGAATTCGTAACTCGATGTTTGTTATTCTACTCGTACGTTAAAAATACGTTGTGGAAACTGCTCTGTCGCACTTTTATTTGCATACCTTTGTGGAAGCGGAGAGTACTTAAACATAACGGGCGCGGTGTCGGGGCGATGGTTGACAAGTGTCTACGCAGTGTCTGGGGAGTGTCGGGACTGTAATCGCGTAGTGTCAGATAGTACAAAGTAGTAGGAAAGGGAAGTGCGACGCCATCAGTTCACAGCGCGCTTCCGACTTCTGAGACAAGCTTTATTTAACGAGGAAGGAATATACTCGTATGCTTTTACCTGCTTCTGCACGTCTGCTTCCGTTTCGAGCTCTTACTATTAAGTATTAAAGATATATTTTCTTAGTTATTTATTATTTTTAAGAGATATTTTAATATAGACACTTGTTCCTTATCCGTTTTACAACAACAGATGTAAAGAGAGTATACTCTCTTATATATAACATTATTATTATTTATGGACATAAACATAATTAATGGCCATTAAGAGTTTTGCTAAGCAACATCGATTTATCGCAGTACAATAAAACGTACTCAAACCGTCGCTCGCGAACAAAATTTCACAAAGTTTTCCTCAAAGAAATTTCAAATTGTAATAATCGCGAATCGCCTATAAAGAGAACAGGAGGCCGCCTTCCGGAAACCGATTGACAGTAAATAAAAGGGGACATCGTTGCGTCCTAATTCTCAAATATTCGACAAAAAATACAGCCTTTTCAGTGAAAACTTGTGAAGAAAATGTTTGTTATGATTTACTAGCTTTCGCTACGGCTTCGTCCGTATGGCGTAAAAAATCATTAAAAGTATGAATACATGACGACACTACACACCATACACTCAACGTTCACATCGAGTGTTTCAGTATGAACGCGAGTGTCTGTAATTGCAAAATATTGTTATGAGACTATACGAGTAAGTAGTGTCCAAGTGTCTAATGTACACCGCACGGTCCCATCAGTTCGCGTGTGAACGCGAACAGCGACGCACACAATTTCCGTACACTTATAAATCGAGCGAGCGAGCTCCGGTAATGTGTCATTTATTAAATTTTCCGAGTTACTTTTATTTGGTCAAGTTTCAGTTCTGCTACATTACTCTCTGTATAAGCTTCAGTATATTAGAAGTGAGTTTTATAACATTTTAACTTGTTATATGACGAAGAGATCTTAATAAATAATAAAAAATGGAAATTTAAACCTCAATAATAATACTGTCAAGACACTCTGTTCCCTACTTTAAATGGCATTGGAACGGAACTTAACGCCGCTAATTACCTGTAGTAATTAGTATACCTATTACTAAAATACCAACGTCACCTTGTAGCATTAAGTCTATAGTCAGAAACCAGCAGCATCGTGAGTTGGCTGTCGAGGAACCTTTTCATCTTTGATTGTTTGGCCGACGGCGCTGCCTCTACTACCTTACTGAATAGAAGCGCTGAAAGCCGGAACAAGCCTACATCTCTCTCTCTCTCTGTTTCCAGAGTGTACATTAGCATTCTGTAGCCCACATTGCTTGAAGACTTCATCAATATTATATGACGCGTCCACACGCTCGGACCGGCAACTGAGCTTAAAAAGTTGACCTATTTTTAAATATGCTAAACTTAGATTTTAAGTGTTTTAAGCTTGTTTTTTTTTCAGATTTACACAAAATCCCGCATGCAACGGGGTAGGCAAAGGGAGCCCAGTGTTAAGAGATTCTGTTTAAGTGGCGAAACTCAAAGCCGCGTTTTGCGTCGACACCAGAGAGAAGAAATGAAAACATAAAATATTTCATGTCTTCGACTGGGAATCGAACCCGCAGTCTGTAGCGCTTACACGCTTGTGCCCGTACATTCCAAATCGCCTCTATGCTACTTCTTACATTTTTACAAAATTACAAAGCTTAGGTTAGGTTAGAGTTAAATTTAGGTTCTACCAATCAACACACGATGTCTTAGCATTCGGTCCTCATCTCATTAAATATAAAACTAGACTAGCTTTTACCTGCTACTTGTATTGCGTGGTCAAATGGAAATAGTCACGAGTCGCCTATGACACAAGACATACTCTTCCTAATCCCGTGGGTTACGTCGACATCGATTAACGTGAAGGGCCCTTCACGATAAATAGCTATCCATCAAAAAATAACTTTTAATAACAAACCGAACTCGAACAAACAAACTCTTCTACTTTATAAGTATAGAATAGTAGTATATAAGTATAAATACAAATTAACATAAAAAAGTAATTAAGCCTTATTCTTTATGTCAATTAAAACGATACTTTTTTAAAAAACAGAAAGGAATCACTCGCGAACCCGACCGCCGGCGACAGCTGCGCGGGTGTGCGGGTGTGCGGGTGTGCGGGGACTCAATGAAGAACAATATTTAATGTTATACAGTTAAATCGTTCAATATTCAAATATTTGTACTGTGCGCTTAAATGTTACTCGGGGAAGCGTTATAGTATTTAAAATATGGACATTTCCCCGGTTCATATTATTATCCCGGTTTTGTCTCTAAATGCCTAAACATATATTCTTGAATCATAACTATGAATACTCTCGATTAAGTCACCTTTTAGACAAACAAAACTAAATGAAAATAGGTTTATCCATTTGTGAGCTACCATGCCGTAGGCAGATACACAAGTCAAACTAAGCCTATGAAAGTTACTTACATCCCGTCATCAACTATAAAATAGCTTAATATCATCTTCAAATGACTGAACATAAGATATTCTTGAACGATGATTAAAAACACTAGATCATCAAGCTATTTTTCAAACAAAAAATATTTAATCGAAACAGCTTCGTCTGTTTGGGACATACGATGGTACAGACACGTCAAACTTATAACACCTCATGTTTGCGTCGGGAATTAAACACCTGAGAAAAGAGTGATTTGTCACTAAACATCAAAAATGTGTTTGAAAAGTCAATATTCTAAATAATAATATAATTAACAATTCAACAGTAGGTACCACCAACCCCCACCGCCGCAAGTTCGTTACCAGCTATCCCTCACAGTGGGGTGACCACAGGTTTGCGTTAATTGCTTTCCCGGTTCAATAACCATTGCTATCGGATTGAGTCGTTGGGAAGTACTTGGAAGCTCTTATTGATCATAGTTGTACATGTTACTTAACGGTGTGCGTACAGCTCAGAGAGAGAACACTCGTGGAAGTATTTTTTTTTATTTCCTCATTTTGGTAACTACTCAACACGAAATATCGGAAAAATTCAGCGATGCATGGAGAACTGAGTGTCTTTACACTAGATTTCTTCTGCTTACCCTCCTGAGCGGGGAAAAGGGATGAGTTAAGATATATGTATACTCATAGAGCAAACTTTGCCTTTCTAGAAGTTAAATTACGAGTTGTGATTTAACAGCAATTTATTTTTGAGATATGTTTATTGCCTCAGTAACTTATTAAGTGATTTTCGATTCAATAAAAATATAAATCACGAAACACGATTGAATCACTAAGTAATAAGCACCTTTATTAAGACCCTTCTAATAAAATAAGGATTGAAGAAATCTTCGCAAACAACATTTTAATATTAAATCTCCCCAATAATTGTATCAAATATTTAATAAATACTAAACAACCTTACAGCAGTCGGTCTGCTTATTAAAATCTTCATTCGCCTCTCATTGTGTATTCACTTTGAGTGTCTTTGATTGAGGATCTCCGCCGTCACTCATTTATTTAGACGACGATCAAAACCGTAGCCGGTTGAGAAGTGCAAAAGGGTTCCATCGATTTGTCTTTATATAGAGAGTCCAGTCTTTATTATATTCGGGACAGATTATTAATAAAAGATATTATCATTACTCATATAAGGTAGTTGCTGCGCAACGGCAAACTATTTAAATGCAATAGTTGTGTTCGATTTCCGCTCAAGCAAAAATGATTAGCATTTTTTAACGCTAGCAACCGCAAAAAAAACAAACTGCAGCATTGAGTTCCACCACTCGACACCAAATGTTTTGACAATGCAAATATGCGCGCAGATTTGCGGAATTCGTCGGTAAGCGGTGAGCGGAGTGTCTTAACACTAGGCTCCCTCTGCCTACCCTGCTACGTGCGGAATAAAACGTGAAGCTGGAAAAAAAGCAATAATTCGTTCCCGCTTATGCCAGCGGTGTATCCATGCAGAACAATAACATGTTATATGTAACTTTTGATTCACTCTCGTACGTACTGAAGTCGGGGCCGGCCTCGGGGGCATCACTTTCCGCATCAATGGTTTCCAATTTGAGTTTCCGCTGTATATTTATTATAAATATATTGATTTACAAAATATTTTTTTTACTTTATTGCATTACATTTTTAAATATCTATTACGTTTTCTCTGTGATCGTATTTATCTGACTTTACGTTGTATCCCGTATATAGTAGAGGAGGCAGATGGAACCTAATGTTAAGATACTCCGTTCCCCACGTATCATTTAATTTTCTAGATACTGCGTGCGTGGCGAAATAAACGCAACCCTTTGTTTCGTTACCAAAGAAAGGAAATGAAAGTAATTCATTCTACGACTGGGAATGGAACCCACCTTCACATCTCCGCTAGTACGAGCATAAGCATAAATAGTTTACAACTAATTACGTTATACCACAAAGCTTCTTGCTGACAAAAAGTTATTAGCAAGCTAGTTGCAAAGGGGGGTTCTTGTCCACGATCATATTTGTCAATGTTCATTACAAATATTGTCCATTTTAATAAAATCTCTCCCTATAATAAAAAAGTAAAAAAAAAATTTTAAGTTAAACGGTTTTATATTGCAGATAAATGTACTAAAAGCTAAAAAATAATTTCATAGAAATTATGATTACTAAAATTTAATCGTGGGGCACGTCCAATATCTACAATTGAAAGACATAACGTGAGACTTCACCCACCTAGTGGTAAGTAGCAAGTGTCCCCACGATTTTATTTTAGTAATCATAATTTCTATGAAATTATTTTTTAGCTTTTAGTACATTTATCTGCAATATAAAACCGTTTAACTTAAATTTTTTTTTTTACTTTTTTATTTTTAAGTTTTTAGTTTTTATTTCTCATGCTATTCAATTCGTTGAAATGAGGCTCGATGTCTCATTATTGCAAGGTTAATGGAGAATGTTACGAACGACCCCCCCAGAGGTCCAATAGAGGGACAAGGCTATGTACAACAAGATGTGCCTGAATCTTGAGGGGAAAACGCTAACGACATATCATTTTTATCCACCTAGTGCCATACAGTTCTCGGCGCGCTTTTACCTTTTACCTTGGGTGGTACCCCTAGCGACGTATCATTTTTAGGCACCCTATAGCCACACAGTCCTCGACAGGATACCAGATCTTGACTTAGGTGGGAGATTCATATTGTAATTGTGTATAGTATACTGTATTATACTTACCAAGCCCTTTATTTTGATACCCATATTGATGGGATTGAAAACTACATTATCCGCCATTTTGTAGCAGTGGCCATCTTTGATTTTGATTTTGTATAGTGCACTGAATTCTACTTGACAAGCCCTTTCATTTGATACCCATATTGATGGGATCGAAAAAACTAACTTGTCCGCCATCTTGTAGCGGCGGCCATCTTGGATTTTGATTTTGTATAGTCCACTGAATTCTGCTTGACAAGCCCTTTCATTTGATACCCGTATTGATAGGATTGAAAAAGTAACTTGTCCGCCATCTTATAGTGGCGGCCATCTTGGATTTTGATTTTGTATAGTCCACTGAATTCTACTTGACAAGCCCTTTCATTTGATATCCATATTGATGGGATTGAAAAAAACTAAGTTGTCCGCCATCTTGTAGCGGCGGCCATCTTGGATTCACAATAATATTGAATATGGATAATTGTATTGTCACCAGAATCAAAGGCGTATACCAAATTTCAGATCAATCGGTTAACGGGAAGAGGGTTAAATTTCAATTACTAAATTTGACCCAAACAAACAAACAAACGGGGTGAGCTAAATAAAACCGTTTAACTATAATTAGGATGATAATAAATAATGATTAATAGTATAGCAGGATAGGAAGAAGGAACCTCACAACCTAGTAATGGATAGAACAAATTCCGTTCCTCTTAAAATGCTTTCGTCCCTCTGTTTCCTCGGAATTCTGGAGGCAAAGGAGGAAGAGTTGAGTGGCGGAACTCACTACCGCGGTTTGTCTATTTATCAGAGTGAAGATATTACAATATTAAATATTTCATTTCCTCGAGTGGGAATTGAATTCACAGCATGTCGCGTTTACAGTCGAACAATTGGCCTTATTGATGTGTAATAAAGTAATAATTGAAGAAATTAATAAAAAAATCTTTTGTTTCAGATTGTCCCAAATCTACTTTTACGAGAACCTGAGCTGTAATCTAGAATGTTGAAAAGAACAAAGAAAAAAAGACACCACAAGAAGTACAAGGTGCGGTAAAGTATGTGGCAATGATCAACATGATAGAGGACGGCGCTAGAGACCCGTCCAAGCGAGCTCTTAGGAAAACTGAACCGCCTCTGATTGAAGAGTCCAGCTGTTGCTTCGTATCTCGACGAGACGACACCAGGCTATTCTGCTGCAAGTGCGCTCACAAGCGACGCGCCTCCCCTCTCACCTGCCTGGCGATATGCTTTCTGGTTCTTACCTACAATCTTATTGGAGGGTTCCTGTTTCTCGCAATAGAAGGCAACTCTGTACCGGAAGAAACGTCCGTAGCAGCATCAAAGCCGAACTTGAGTCAGACGCAAAGCGGCGATCTTCGTTCTAGAACGGTTGAACGGCTTTGGTCTATAACTGAGGATCTAAATATACTTTACAAAGAAAACTGGACTAAATTAGCTGCTAAAGAACTGATGGACTTTCAAAAAGTTCTGATGAAATCTATGAAGTCTGGAGACGCGCCGAGCATATCCACACAGTACGACGCTCTGGACTACCGGTGGACGTTCGCTGGCAGCTTCCTGTACGCGCTCACCCTCATCACCACGATCGGTGAGGTTTTGAATATTTGATGTGTTATGTAGCGGCAAAAAGTTAAGTAATTCACACTTGTTTTCTAAAACGTGACTTGCTTCCAAGAGTGAAATATTACTTGACTTTCTGCCAAACTTACCATTTTATCGCAATAACGTATTCATATATTGCCCTGAGGAATAATAACATCCTCCACCTCTGAGCAATAATGCTGATTTATGAATACACCATGTATTCTTAAACTATAATCACAAACACAACAAAATTAAAAAATAAATTAAGAAAAAATTTAAAATGAGCCAAAATTATAATGATATGAAATGTACACAACATTTCAGAATATTTTTTTTCTCTGTAGTTACAATACCCAATTAATGTTATGATATGATTGATGTTATGATATTAATGTTTCCGCACGACACTGGTTCGTGCTTCCAGAGAAGAAAAAAACAACAACCTTTATAATTAAATAATCTTTCGGTAGAGTAAATGTAAAATAGAAAATCTGTTAAAATGATTGGTACTTCAATTTTCGTTTTATACGTCACAAGAGCAAGAAAATACTAACGACGAATAAATGAATAGCTAGTTCGATATTAATGTAATTTTTTTTTAGCTTCACTCTATATCTCGCACACTCATACCCTGGCAGGGTAGGCAGAGGAAGAAATATTGCGTGTTTGAGATACAGAAATCAATGCAGCGCTTTGTCTCGTTACCAGAGTAAGAAAAAGAAAATATATTTTTTTATGAATATCTAAAATTATAATTTATATTAAAAATATGAAAATCAGCTTCACGATGTATCCCGCACACAGCAGGATAGGCAAAGAGAACTTAGTATTAAGATATTCTGTTCCCTATTTTCTGCCGAAATCGTAAGGCATTGAGTGGTGGAACTCAACGCCGCGCTTTACCTCGTCACCTGTGCCCCTGTGCCACGACTAGCCTTAATATTTAAAATATTAATTAATATTAATTTACATTTGTAAACATTTATTTGTATAATTGACATTCTATTCCAGGCCATGGAAGTGTAACTCCGAAGTCGTCTACGGGCAAGCTAGTGGCCATAGCGTACGCGTGCGTCGGCATCCCGCTCATAATGCTCTATCTGTCCACTATCGGGGAGGCGCTCTCAAGGAACTTCCGCGCTCTCTACGCGAAGCTGTGCCCGGCGCGCCTCAAGAGTGGGAACTTTCACTCGAAGGAAGACTGCCTGAGCCGCTACAACATGCCGGGCGTCGAGTGCAAGCAGTTCGTGGATTGTGATAGAAAAGAGTTTTGTGATCGGCAAAAACGGACACCGTTCCAAGCTGCGTTAAATTTAGACAGTTTTAGTGGCGGTTACCATTGGACGTGCCGGGACCACACGCGAGTGCCGATCGTACTTAGTTTACTATTAATCATTCTGTATATAGCTTTAGGTACCTTCGTGTTTCATACGACGGAGAGGTGGAACTTTGTGGACGGGTGTTATTTTTCCTTTTCAAGTCTCGCGACTATAGGTTTTGGGAATCTGAAGCCAGGTTTATACGCGAGCACGGTGTCGGCGAAGACGGAGGACATCGCCGTGGGCGTGTGCTGTATATATATTTTAGTGGGAATAGTTGTAGTAGCCATGTGTTTTAATCTGATCCAGGAGGACTTGAGTTGCGCGTTACGTGGCTTCACCGCACTCTGCACCGGGAGCTCGAAGACGCGCGCTGTGCACAGTGTAGAGAAGTGCGACGAGAAAATCTCGATGGCAGTAGTCTCCTGACATAGGGAGACAGCTGAAGGGCCGTCTGTCAGCTGTCATGAAAAGCGAGCGCAAGTGAGCTTCAAGATAGATAGCTCGAACCCAACCAAATTTAACAGCTTGCCACGGAGAAAGTCTACCGCGTACGGAGAGGAGAGTTTCCAGAGGAACACGCCGGCGCGTCGCTCTGCGGGACACGCGGAGAGGTGCGTGGAGTACTTCGTGCCTCGCAGCCTGAGCGAGTTCAACCTGAGCGGCGCAGGAGTGGACGTGAGCGAGCTGGTGGCGGTCGGCATCAACGCGCTGGGGGACCGCGCGAGGGCGCGACGGGACAAGATGGTGACCTTCGAGGACGAGGGCGCCGGAGTGTCCGCCGAGAGAGCCTTCGCCGATGATGTATTCATGTGACACCGCGGTGTCGTAGGTTTGTTGGTTCGGACATTTGTTACTTAATAATAAAATAAACATTTTTTAAGTACTATTTGTTTTATTTAACCTTAACATGTATAGAAAAATAAAAATTAGAGTTTAATCTTTCATTTAGAAAGATTAAATAAAATTAAAAGCTATGTGTATTCGTATTAATGATTTTGCTTCAAAACAATCTTTCTTCTTCAGAACAATCAATCACACTGCAAGTAATACAATATTGATTATAATAAATTTAAAATGTAAAATACTTTGTCAAGTAATTTTATTTTTCGAAATTGTATAATAACTCGAAGTTAGACAACAATCAATATTGTACTTGTTCCTTTATAACATTATAACAATTAACGCCCAATTTCAATTTTATGTGTACGATACGACACCCAAAGGTTAAACATAAAATACCTCACAGTTTGATGAGGGATAGCACAATAGAAGCACAGTTTTGGTCTATTAGGACGGATCGAGGGCGATGTGTACAAATAGGTTGTAACGCAATTTGCAGGCGACTGCTGATATTAATGATTATCAGGGAGGGGGGGCGTGATTGGAGGATCAACCGGAAATAGGACAGAGGGGGGCCGTCTATACTTGAGTGAACTGGTCAGCACGTGCGGTACGATGTTTCTGGGAAAATTGGTAATTACAGAGGTGTTAGTTTTAAGTAACTTATGGTCTTATGTGATATCGTTATTACAGTCTCGGCGTTGAGTTCCGCCACTCAATACACTATTTCTAGAAATCGGCGGAAAGCAGGAAACGAAGTGTTTTAACACTAGATCTCTTCCGTCTACTCTTCACTTCTGCATACAAATGATTCGCGCAGTATCTCTATGAAACAAAGTTCCGTATTGTTCTACGTCTACAATAATGTATATCCTATACACGAGGAACGTGGAAACTTTAGTTCTTATCGCAACAACAAACTATCAGGAACTTATTACGAGTTTATATTACGTAATGTACGCACATCATTTGTTACTAGTACTTATTGTATTACTTTCGACATGTATCGCGTCGCTTTAACGTGGTTAACATACAAATGTTGTTTCTTGAACTAGTAGAACTTCATACAACAAAATGTGAAAAGACTGAAACATCACTAGAAGTGATATTTTCCAGGCAACCGAATCAAAAGTTAAAAACGCGGTTAGACCCTTATACGTTGTATTTTGCTCCTTCAAGCTGACCAGCGAGGGTGTCATGGTGAGAATGAAAAAGAACGTGCTCAGGTATGTTGGAAGAAGGATGCCACTGGCAGAGGGAGACCTCGGTTGACCTTTGGAAATACAGTATTAATATTGGACGAAAGTACCTACCGTAGTAAACGTGAGGTCACATTATATGGCGTATACAATGTACATTGTACGTATGAGAAGGTTGATGGAATGCACGACGCGTAAGAGGTATGGAGAGAAGATTGCATTTTGCACTCCGTTGTCTCAGGTTACCCCACTGGGGATGAAGCGTAAGTAAAAAAAGTCCTGGACAATGATAAGTGAACTTTAATATAGATGTAAATGTACATAAATGCGCTTTCTGTGCATTCAAATCTTAAATTATATAGTATCTGTAATATTTATGCTTCGTAAGTCATATAGAGAAATATTAAATATTAGTAGTAGTTTCCTGCCACTGACAGAAAGTGAAAAACTGGTCACAAAAAATAAATAAAATGTATTCTCATGTATATCGGCAAATAAAAAAAAACTGTCCAATTTAAATCCAAATTTGGTTGAACGATTCATTCATTACATCGAACAGAATAGAATGTGGGACGTTTGTGAGCTATGTGACCCCTGTGACCCCTGTGCGATTGTATTAGCCGCGGTCGCTCGCTCCATACAAACGGCAACTTGGAAATTTGAAGCATTCACGAGGCAACCAAAGCTGCTTAAATGTGAGCGTTGTACGACGTCGTATGGAACTGGTGCACGAAATTATGAGTTAGGTTAGGTTACATTATGTTTTTTCTTCCAATTACTATGTAAAGTATAACCTACTTGTTTAAAAAGTTTAATTTTTATGTTTTATCAGGTTCGGTAGAAGGAACCTAGCGTTAAGACATTCCGTTCCTTACGCATCGTTCAATTTTCAAGACATTAACTTAATGCTACTAAATATCACTATACTTATAACTATAACGGTTTGGTTAAACCTATAGCCAAGGCAGTTAAGTACTCAGAGTCTATCTCTGGAGTTGTTAGTAATTTATTAAAAACATTAAAGTGTTTAAAAAAGAATTCTCGAAATGCGTGGAATAGTTCTTGAAAACTGGAACCGTGCCTGTACTGCTCGGGACCTCTGGCAACGGAATTTGTCTATTAGAGAGGAGAAGATGAAATAATTTAAATATAATCATTTACCAAGTGGGGATCTAACCTACGACCATCTCGTTTACAGTCAGAGACTTCCTCTTATGTTCACTGACTAAACCAATATTCTAAACTGGCACAACAAGACGGCCCTAGGAAGGAAACTAAAACAACAGAAACTTAACAAGACATAGCTGACGTAACGTAAGTGCAGGATGAGGACCTTCAGGCTGTCGGCGTCTTAATCGATTTAACGTTCGAATGGAACTAGTTCCACAACCGCAGGGCGAGGAAAAGTTCTCGATCAACTTAATCTGGGATCTCTCTGTAATTGAATTGTTTTAGGCTATATTTCTATGGTATATATCTTTAACATATAAAAAAAATAAGTATTTGTAATTTCAAAGAAACCGTGCTTTCTCAAGTGTATATAGTTATTTATACGATACTAAAACGTAATCAAACATTTTTGACATGTTTGTCTGTCCGTCTATTTGTCTTTCTGTTTATCCGGGCTAGTCTACGTTACAGCTGAAGCCTGAGCCCTAGAGGGAATTGTAGATCATATCATATAGGTTACTTTTTATCCCCGAACTCCCGCGGGTTCGGAATTTACACAAACCGGGTGTGCCATGCGCATGTAGATAACTATAACTAAACATTTTTTTTCTATTAAATACGACAATATTTGCGATCTAAATAATATAAAATCCCAAAGAGAAACTAAATTAAAATGTCTTGAGCTTCCTGTTATAAATCCTTCAAATTTGAAATGATTCCAAACTTTGATTGTTAATTCATAATGGAAAAAAATATAGGTATCGGTTTATATTTCATATTTTTATCAGCTTTGGCTCATATCCCCTTTTTACAATATAGGTCTAGGTTAGGAGGCTAGATGACTTTTTCTTAGTTCCGCAATATCCTTCGTATAGCAGAATAGGCTACGAGAACCTGGGAACCTAACGTTAAAGCTCTTCGATCACATGAAGACACTTCTGTTCCCCACTTTCCGTCGAATACGTCACACAGTATTTTACACCAAGTTTAAATATGTCCCATATCGAATATGAGTTCCTAGAAGCAGTCGCCAGTAAATCTGGGCGTTTAGAGATTAACCCAGTTTAGTATCGATTCGTCGTTTCTCTTAAGCCTGAACTTTACTCTTTATATCCTAAAATCGCTAACGGACTACTAAATTACATTGTGAATCGACTTTAAAAAATATTTTTATTGTTGATAGTACTCCTGTCTGGTCGCGTTGACACGCTATAAGGAACGGACTTTTTTATAGTGAATACGCATATAAGTTATTAAAACATGAGTCAAGAATATTTTTTGGATAAAGATATATAAGAATTAATGTCTATTGAATGTAATGCAGCAATGCAATAGCTGCCAGTTAATGTAATAGATTGTACCATTGATTTTGAAAAGAGCAACTGTTGAGTTTCTTGCCGGCTCTTCTCAGCAAAACTGCCTTCCGAACCGTTGGTAGCTTTTTGTTTATATTTTTGAATACGATTCAAAAGTGCTTATAATTAGTCTATTCAAATAAAGTGTGACTGTAAAGGCGACGCGAATTCCGTCACTCAGCATGCAAGGACTTCAAAACTTCGGCGGAAAGTGGGGAACGGAGTGTCTTAACGCTAGCTTCCGTCTGTCTACTCTGCTGTGTGTGTAACCACAATATATTTGTCCACGAGCTACGTCCTCGTGGCCCTGGAACCACAAGCGCACTCAGTACGCGTTACTGTCCTGCAGTCGGCACGCGCCTGAACGAGCGTGACGCGGCGGTTGCGGGTTTGCTATATTGTCACGGCACGTAGTCCGCTACTTTGTTGGAGTGACTGGTATATGTATTATGTTTAAATGATGTTGCGGTAAATTGACTAATCCCTATGAATACAGCTTCACGCTGTGTCCTGCAGGGTACGCAGCGGGAACCTGGGAACCCAGTATCCGATAAATATACTAATAGTAATTACATTGTTAATATCAATAAAGGTAAAGTAACTTGTTCACGAAAAATTTACGGAAATTCTTTCCTAATGATATTCTACACTCCATAAAGAACCTATGTACGAGTACATACGCTTTCGCTTCCCGTTTTTTCCTGCATAGCAGGATAGACAAAAGTAATCGAATGTCAAGACACTCCATTTCCAGATATTGCATTTGACTGGCGTTAACAATATTTCATTATAATAATACCTCCAATAGTGGGCCTGTGGTCGCGTTGAGGCCGCAATCGCAATTTCTTCTAACAATAAACATTTGCGAGACACCTTTGATTGAACTGTTTTATTTTCAACTAAAAACTAGTTGGTATACAAACTAATTCGGTTTCACGCTGAATCCACACCTAGCAGGCAAAGGGAATCTATTGTTAAGACACTCCGTTCCCCACTTTCAGCCGAATATTTCCAGGTATTGCGTAGTGAGTAGCGGTACTCAACGCTGGGCTTTTGCTTTGGTGTCAATTAGCATATAAAAATATCAAATATATAGGAAAAATCAAATTTTACAAAAATAAATAAATAAAAAGCAGCTTCCTCTTTTATTCTGCATAACTATACATAGAGAGGACCTAAGGGCGAGGCTCCTTTTTTTTTATTTTAAAAAAACTACATCCACGGGCGCATAGTTGCCCGTGCCTTTTTTTATTTTAAGAAAGTTCTTTTAATGTGGCGTACTTAATTTTGGGACAATTTAAACTGTACTTATATCTAGAGCTTATACTAGAGGGGTTGGATGAGACCCCTACCGACATATTTTTTTTTTTTTAAACATATATTATTATAGTCTTTTGTATAATTATTATGTATATATGTATATGGAATTTTAGATTTGGCCTGGCTTATGCAGAACGCCTTCCTTAAGTTTTGGGATCAGTGCCTCTATCACCCTATCGTCTCTTTGTGACATTGCCCCTTTTAGGTTCGCCTCCACCACCTCCGTAAATGAAGCGCCCACCGCTCGGCTGATGAAGTTGCCTATTGCGTCACCGCCATCGTCAGAGTAATAGACACAGGTGTTGGTGTGTCTCGTCACTGCGACGACTGCGTGAGAGACGCTCTCATGTACTCGGATCCGTGCGCGTCCGGTTCGGACGATGACGACGTCTGCGAAGGTCTGCCCCTGGGCCTCATGGATAGTCATGACTCGCGAACCTGCTCCAGCTCCATATCCCTGGTCTTTCAGCTGCCTCTTCTCCTCCTGCGTGTGGACCAGATATAGGGTGCCGTCGTTACAGTGTGGTATTCGCGCGTCGGTATATCCGAGAACCTTTAGGGAGTGGACAATGGGGCTTGCGGAGTAAATGCTGTTATATACTCCGGCGAGGGCATAGGCGACGTCCATTGGGCTCCGATGTGTGCAAGGCAACTCGCATGTGGTGTTGGTTGTCAAACTAGGCCGAGGCTGTTCGTTATACACTTTCCGCCCAATTTTCAGACATTGCTAGTTTACAGGCGTAACTTAATATCGTTGTCTTTCAATAGCAAAGAAATAATGATGTTAAATATGATTATATTACCGAGTGGGAATCAAACCCACAATACCTCGTAACAGTCAGAGCTCCACAACCTCAAGAAAAAGCACTAACGTTAAATCGTTTCAAATTAATAAAATCAGTAGAAATGGTGTAGAAATCTACTAAAAGAGCACTAAACACTGAGACTCTCGCACTCGCTCAGACTAGTGCCCTAGAGTGCAGTTACAAATGTCAAACGGAAAACGTCCTACTTCACGCTGGCAGCGAGGAGGAGCAGGTGAGAGGGCGACTTGGGAAGCACATACGTGTGAATGTATTATAAAATAATTTAATAGATTTTTCTTTTGTTCTTGTAACTTAGTGTTTAAGTTTATGCTAAGCGTATGCTCCTAGAGGAATTATATAGAGAATATATTGTTTTCACATTGTATCTCGCCCATAGCCGGGTAAGCAGGGGGCAACTGGGAACCTTGTGCTTAAATACTCCGTTCTCCATTTTCCGCCAAATTCTCGAGGCATTGCGCGTTGAGTGGCAGACCTCAACGCCGTCCTTCGCCTGGACACCAGAGCGAAGAAATCGAAATATACATTTAAATAAATATTTCATTTCCTCAATGGGAATGGAACCCACAACCAGTTGGTTTACAGTCACATTTTTTTGCCTCTGCGCCACGACTGGCCTCGAGGAAATGAAAATGTTAAATATCTCATTCATCGGAATAGGAATTGAACTTACAACCGTCGCGTTATTCTATACATACAATACAAATTCATATACCTACTTCATTTTCCTGAACTTAACTCTGTAACATGTTCCCTTTATCCTTTCCTGCGTATATGGTTTAAACTTTTTTCCCTGGTACTCGACAAAAAGGAGATTATTAAAAAAGTTGACGGCTGTGAGGAGTACGCAAGTGGATATTGTTAAGGCAAGAACTTAAAGGGATGAAATATATTTTTAAATAGTTCAATTTAGACAATATAAGGGAAAAAGTGTAAATAAATCATGAAATTTTGGGACTTCAGTCAAAATTGATGGTAGTTGTTAAAATTTTCATTATATTATAGAAATCCATATCTGTGATCTCTGAAGATGTTTAAGATATTATATATATTTTTGTAGCTTCGCATTGTATTCCGCATATATGTATATATGTATATAACAGGATGAGCAGAGGGAACCTCCGGAACAGAGAGCCTTAACACAAACATGTTGAGAGATGGAATTCAACACCGCGCCTTGTGGAATCGAACCCACAACCGTCACGTTAACAATCAGATGCTGTTTACAATTCGAATCAGCACTTTCTGAGATTAACGCTCTCAAACAAATTCAGCTTCAGCTTGCAGCTATTCAGCTTTATTATATAAATAATAAACAAAATTTGATAAATATACAGGGTGTCCCAGGAGCCAACGATAAAACGAAACCAGGTGATAGACCAAGTCGTGACAGTTATGAGAAAAATATAAAAAAAAATCTTTGTCATGTATTTTACATATTATATTGATTTTAAAAAATATCGCAAAAACCGACACCTGTGATGGTTTTTCATGTCCCTGGACTACAAATATTACTCTTTCTTCATTTTTTTTTCTGTAATGTAACCATGAGTAACCCTTCTGTGAATTACAGTTTAAGATTTAAACATACCTGCATCAGGTTTTAATAAAATGTGGTGTTTTTGCCAAACATTAAATTCAAAATATTTACTACACCCAACTTTAACCGACTGTACTATAAAAAAAATGTACTACACTGTTTTTGCAAGTAACTTTAAAAGTTGGCGCATTTAATCTGGATTCCAAAATGGTACGACACTTGCTGGATTACTTCTTTGTTGAAGAGAGAAAAATCGAAATACACGATAATCGGGATGACGTTCAGCTTTTTGGTATCTTTTCCGATACATTCTAGCTGCAGCATTTGCGTTACATAACCATTCTCCATGAATGAAATGCATATTGGCAATGTGTCAAAGACCGAGTATATCGCCTGCGAGACCCCGGACTCGAGCACTGTCCTTATAAGTCCTGGGTCATCCCCTAAGTCGGATAAGCGTTGCCTGGGATAAGTGTTTAGTTTAGGGAGGTGACTGGTGTGGTCTGTGATCGCAGGATACCGTCCAAACTCTTATCCGTCTTATAGAGATCGTGATCGATGCCTCCAGACTCGTGCATGACGGATCCAAGGTACTTGAACTTTTCCAACTTAGGGGATCGACCCAGGACTTATAAGGACAGTGCTCGAGTCCGGGGTCTCGCAGGCGATATACTCGGTCTTTGACACATTGCCAATATGCATTTCATTCATGGAGAATGGTTATGTAACGCAAATGCTGCAGCTAGAATGTATCGGAAAAGATACCAAAAAGCTGAACGTCATCCCGATTATCGTGTATTTCGATTTTTCTCTCTTCAACAAAGAAGTAATCCAGCAAGTGTCGTACCATTTCGGAATCCAGATTAAATGCGCCAACTTTTAAAGTTGCTTGCAAAAACAGTGTAGTACATTTTTTTTATAGTACAGTCGGTTAAAGTTGGGTGTAGTAAATATTTTGAATTTAATGTTTGGCAAAAACACCACATTTTATTGAAAACTGATGCAGGTATGTTTTAATCTTAAACTGTAATTCACAGAAGGGTTACTCATGATTACATTACAGAAAAAAAATGAAGAAAGAGTAATATTTGTAGTCCAGGGACGTGAAAAACCATCACAGGTGTCGGTTTTTGCGATATTTTTTAAAATCAATATAATATGAAAAATACATGACAAAGATTTTTTTTTATATTTTTCTCATAACTGTCACGACTTGGTCTATCACCTGGTTTCGTTTTATCGTTGGCTCCTGGGACACCCTGTATATTTACCAATTACCTGTAAGCGACTGAGCCACTCAAGAGAAAAATTGAGGCGAATCGAAACATTTAATAAAGAGTACGAGTGGTAAATATTTGCGTTCGACGTCGCCGAAGAAAATATTATCAAAAGCAGCGATGCTTCGTCAATCCCGGCGTGTTTACAGCCGCGGTCCCGGGGCCCGCGGGGTCGCATATCCCAAGTATTTACGTAAGTTAGTTTTTCAGTTTCACATTGTATCCCGAATATATTTAATGCAGGATATACAGGAGAACCTTGTGTTAAGACACTCCATTCTCCACATACCGCCAAAATATCAAGCTCTTACACGTTAAGCGGAAGTTAACACCGTGCATTATCTTCTTATTAGCGATAATTACGCAAATAACTCATTATTTTAACGAAACCTCCTCTCCTCTCCTCACTCCACACAATACCCGTTAAGAGCACCGTACAGACAATTTGTTAGAGTTCAAAAAGGTCTACAATAACATTTTATCTGTTTCGAAACAGAAAAATATGTGAACACGCATAGAAGATGACCCTACAGAGGTCAATCGCTGAAATCCTCAGCTTTTTCTATTACATTGCCCTCTTTGAAGTGCCTCTTTGTGTGATTGCTGACGTTGCGTACGAATTAAAGATACAACATTTTTTTATTTAAATAGAATTATTCAAATAAAATGAAATCGTTTTTAAGTAGAGTTACTTTGGCTATATTAGGTGTTTATGGTTTGTTTATGCATAATTTAACATCATTTATTAGTTATCTCCGTTGACGCAGCGGCACAAGGGTGTGACTGTAACGCGACGGTTGTGGGGTTGATCCCCATTCGAGGAAGTAAAATATTTATTTACGTTTATATTTTTATTTCTTCGCTCTGGTGTCGAGGCAAAACGCGGCGTTGACTTCCGCCCGGCAGAAAGTGGGGAACGGAGTGTCCCAACACTAGGTTCCTTCTGCCTACCCTGCTGTGTGCGGGATACATCGTGAAGCTGATTTAATTTAATCACCTATTTTGTTTGCGTGGAATATAAAAAGAAAAAGGAAAGAATCAATTTTATTCCGTTCCCGTTGGAATTTCGATTATTCCTGTCTTAGTACTCTGGTCTACCTACATGCTAAACGTCAACTTTCTAAGTCTAGTTGTTTTGTAGGATTCTGCCATTCATTAGTGTTAACTTATTCTGTCAATATCTGAGAAGATAGAGAGAGTTCTACTAAGGGTTCTTTTGTATTTTTAATAGAAAATTCTATAATGTTATATGTATAATTTACAAACAAAAAAATATCCTCTTCGGTGTGAAAAAGAAAATTAAATTATGAAAAACTTATCAGAATTAGCTCTGATGCTATTTCTCAGAGAGCGAGGAGGACCTTCTCGCTCCACGTAATAGTATCTCAGCGACGCGACGGCGGCCGTCTGCTAGTAAAGAAAACTACCAACATAGTAAGTGCACAAATCTGGGGAACTTCACCATTTTAACGAAATATGCAAATTCCGTGCTCTCGAAACATTGAATTTTTGCGTTTTTAAGCAAACAACATTTTTAGTAGTTTGTCAAGTGGAATATAATGCTTTTTTTTTATTTTTATATGAATGAAAACACAGTGCAGCGCCAAAACAGTATTCTACACGGCGTCACTGTACCAAAAATACGTCACTGGCGCAGCGGCGTAGTATCAGACTGTAAATGCGAGTCTTGGATTCGATTCTCGCTCGGGGAACAAATGATAATTGGACGGACAGTGATGAATGGACCTAGTCCTAAACACATAAAAAATATATGATAATTAATATAAATTCAGTTCCAATTTTATTATTATAAATTCGTATAAAATTTTAATTTCACAATGTGTAAAGCTTTAATGTGAAATGCAAAACGACATTAAAGTTGAAGCTACCGTAGTACACTACCGTCGCACATCATAATTTTGGAGTTGGAATATTCCCGCAAGAAAATGTAAATAAACCATTTCTTATGCATTTTCCGGTATGTTTAAGATCTGTAAGCAATCAATACCTTTAACTTCGAAAATAACGTACAATTTCGCTTACATTTTTGCTATATAGGTACTATGTATATATTCTATTACTAAACCCGCAATGTTTCGAAAATTGATGTGTGAGGAACAGTGCAATACAAGACATCCTCTGTCCCATGAATTATACCCATAATATATTTTTATAATAATCTTCAATCCAGGTATTTTACTAAGGTATAGCCGTTGCAGTCGTTACTCTCGCCCCGGCTCCGATCTCTTTACGTGAAACACTTAAACAATTAACAAAGTGTCCCTTCACTTAGTTAAATGGACCATCACAGTTAGCACTCCCGTACACAAACTGAGATTCATATTTGCAGGATAATAAATATATTATTTGACTCTGAAAGTTAAAGAAGGAGAAAAAAATGAGTTTTATGTTTCATAAGTTTAAGTTTTCAACAAATAAGTTGTAATAGCTTGATATAAATAGTTAAAACGATGTTTATGACTACCATCACTACTCGAAAAGTGAATTATTGCGTGCGTTGAGAGGCGGAGCACAATATAAACAAAATAGAATAATTTTGTGAAAAATACACAAGAAGTTTTAAGAAGTCATAAAGAAGCTCAGGTGGAAGTTTGAAAATTGCGACTCAAATCATCTCGGTCGCAACACAACGAGGAGACGACGACGATGCAAGAACAAAAGTAACTTTCTTAAGCAATGAATGCAAATAAGAAACTATTTCGATTTTTAATTAACTTTGAACGTAAAGTTCCAACTTTGGTTACGAAAGTTAAATATTAGGCGAACGGACTCCGTTCGATATCTATGCAAATTTACTTAAAAAATTATATATCTTTGGATTTATTAGTATAAATATATGGAACAAAAGTACAATTTATTTAAAGGGAATATCAGCTCTTTTAATAAGTTTAGCTATTACCTTTGGCGTTGCCCGCTCGTAGATAATAAACATAAAATCGATATCTCATATCGCCTCATAGAGTTGGACAAGAGTCTTGAAAATTACAATTAAGATTAACACTGTAAATAACAATAGAATTAAATTTAAAAATATATATTTCTAATTACATTTAAACTTTCACTGTATACATAGTTTGTTAGGTCATAATAGTAACATTAAACAATGAAAACTTTCTTCAATAGAGGTCACAACCATTTTGTTTTAGTATCTTTCTCTATGTAAATTGGGAAAGTTTTTGAAGTAACAGAACATAATGTTACTTACTAAATAGGTTTATCAATATTTAGAACATGCTTAGATACTACTGCGCTACTGTGACTATACGCTACGGGTGTGGGTTCGGTTCCTCCCCGAACGAATCAAGTAGTAAAAACACAAAAGGCTGTTTAACCATTCATCAGCTGTCTTGATACTAGGTTCCTTCTGCTTATCCCTTAAATAATGATAATTTACATTATATTAATGATTCGAGATTTCAAATTGAAAAACTATAACTTGTTTCCCGACGACCGACGTACTCTCGGTACTCTGTGACGTACTTGAAGCTTCTCCAATCATCTTATATTTTTCTTTTACTTGTTCCTGCGACACGATTTTACATTCATTTTTCATTCGGGCGGGGGTCGTCCGTGAGCAAATTGTCTGAACTAACATTAGGTAGATCCGCGTCTGGAGATCGACACCAAGTGACGACCGAGTCATCAAGCAAACTCCGCGTCATCGAGCTTTAGACTTAACAAGCAGTTTCTCGAAAATGAGGTAAAAATTTGGAAACAGAGCCTTTAATATTCTAATTCCTCTGCCCATCGAACTGTATATGGAAAAAACGTGAAGTTGTATAATTTGTGTTTTTAATAAATTTTAATTTGAATATGTATTAGAAAATAAATTAATAACTGTTTTATACTGCTTTAATGTACTCGTAGTATATAAATAAATATTCTTTGACCAATTAAAATTACTGATCCAATAAAATATACACAATACGAAAGAAACCCTCAAACCCTCAAGCTCCGGAGAAGATTTATATCGCATATTTGTACTTTCACAAATATTTTCCGTTCCCCCTCGTTCTGGAGGTAATTATTCATTATTTGTGCAAAAGATAATTCCGCAATTCCGCATCAGAGAGGCCGTCCGCAGTCCTCCCCCACTCCCCCCACTCCCCCGCGTCCGTACATTTTTCGTGGCAATATATAAATCGGTGACCGCCACAACCTTAATAACTCCGTAAGCCACTCCTGATTTATTCGCTTGTTTATTAAAATGCTGTTCGAAAATACATTTTAAAGGACACGTTTGGATTACTTCGCAAATTATAACGCGGCTTGCTTCGTCATTTGTATTTTGTGGATCGTAAAACGTGGGGGTTCTTCGTTTTCCTGTTTATGAATTATCTGCGTAAGGTTTATACGTTTTTGTTGACAAGTACTTGCTTATCCTATTATTATTTATAATAATACTTTCTTCTATACAATATTTACATAAATTATAGGCTACGGGTTGTTTTCATGTAACCTATGTGTATTTTACTGTAAAGTTTCATCCAAATTTGTGTAGTAGTTATTGCATTTTAGCATAACCGACAAACGAACGGACACGGATGAAACAAACATTAATAATAGTAAAATATGATATCTCTGATATGATATCTCTATCTGAGGCATTACTGTTTCAATATCGGCAACAACGAGAGCGGGCGCCCGCCCGTGAAGCCCGCATTCTAAAATATAAATAGATCGCGTTATCCTAAGAAAATACGAGGTAATGAAAGTATCGGAGGTGCTCGTCTCACGTGCGAGCGCTCTAAACATAATTAAAACTTAATTAAAATTATTACCTTTTCCTTAAATTAATGTAATTATGTTGTAATTGTTTATAAGACTATCTCTGTACTTATGGAAGCTCCTTATACGTATTATTTAAATAATGTTTTTCTCAATGAAAAATATAACTCTTTTTTACCCAACTTCGTCTAAATGGTATTGTTTTTCCAGCGTATGTATCAAAAGAATATGTATCGAAAATTTAAAATTTATGAATATATTATATTCTATTATTTATTTATTTAAATATTAATTTAAGTTCATTTCATATAAAATGAGTGCATACATGCGCAAGCTTAGATATAATTTTTAATAATCTGTAAATCTTGTTGATATGTAGTAAAATTGATTCACACTTCATCGATTATCTGAAATTATCTTAAACATTGAATATATGTAAAGACATTTCGAAGCATTTCGTGAATGTACCATGCAAGGCGAGCAGTTAAGAGCAGACACTTGCAACACAAGTGTGTGAAACCTCACCCTCACGCATTAACACAACGAGGATATGAAAATTTTAAATATTTCATTTCCTCGAGTGGGAATCGAGGCGAAAAGTGAGAACGGAGTGTATTTCTGGGAAACGAAGTGTCTTAATAATAGGTTTCTAGGTTCTCTCTGCCTATCCTGATCGGTACCTGGTATACAGCGTGGAGCTGAAAAAAAAAGGAAATGTGCATAAAACTAAGAAACGTAATACGACTAATTACAATAAAAAGCGAACCTAAGAAAAGCTTCCTTAATTAAGCTCAAATAAATTATTTGCGAAAACACTTTGTCCTAAAAAAATACTCCAACACGTGAGGAATCCACCTCCAGATCAAACGAGCGCTAAGATCTCAGTGAAGATTATGTTGACTCCGTGCCAACTGTACGTACTTCGAGACAAGCTACTTCTGCGAACTGCACTGTGTCCATTGCTTGCCAAGTACCTTCACGTTGTATCCCTCATGTAATTAGATAGGCAGAAGGAGCCTGTCAGAACATCTGATTTCCGCCAGTTTATTAAATAATGCATGTTGATCGGCGGAATTCAACGCCGTGCTTAGTGAAGTTAAAAATAATAGATATGGAGGGTCAATGTAACCCCTACAAGGCTATTCAATCGATATGAGGAACCTCTCGTCGAGGTATAAGCTAGATGGTACTAGCGTACTCGGGTCATGTAATGGCTCTTGGCGCGGTACAAACTCGTAAAACGATATTGACCAGTGACCACGGCGGCCGCGACACCTCTAACTACTTGTATGGGGATTGTAAACTGATTTAAATAATTTTGTAGTACAGCTTTGGCAAACACGTTGTATTTGTTTATTGAAATTAAAAATTCCTCAAACGCTTGGTACTAGTTCAATGTTTGTGTACTCGCGTCTGACCGTCCACATAGTGTTCGTACGAAAAATTCGATCAAAGAAGTAAGGAAAAGAATTCAAAGTAATCCGGTCTGAAAGTAAAAGATTTTATTTCGAGATGAAGATACACTCAATCTTGGATAGAAGCGAACATTCCGGACTCCATCAGAGCTGAAGACTGGACCTCATCTAGTCGTGATCTTAACCAACTGGATTATGATTTATGGTCAGTTTTAGAGAGTAAGGTTTGCTCTAACTTGGAGTTCCTAAAACAACCGTACGAGTGGCAGTGAACAATGCTCCCATAGCTTCCATAGAGTGCGCGCTGCTATTATATATGATAACTGGTCTCGACGTTTAAAGGACTGTATTGCGGTCTGTAGTCAACGGAGACCACGTCGAATTAGCTTGTATGCTAATAGCTAATAGCTATGTATTTTTAACGGTTTCTTAATAATAAATAAAACTAACAAACTGCAATGGTAATGTAACGTACAAAAAAATATATAAGTTTCTTTGTAGCAATATTTATAGCAGAAATCGTATCGTCAGATACAAGTCCGCTCCAGAAGTCGTTATCTCGTTGTATTGAAGCGATCCGATTGCAGTTTCATAAATTCGAATAATTCGCGTTCACTTCACTCCTCCTCCCCTGACTCCCCTGACTCCCCCGACGAGAGGCTGTTGATGTATCAGCGTTTTGTCATTTGTATTGAATGTTTAAAAAAATGGAAAAAGAAATGTGAGATACCGCATCAAATTAAATGTAGCAAGATTTGAAAGGTTTAAATGTTATGTCTAAGCACCGATTATTTATATGAGTACTCTTAATATGTGTATCCATACTAATATTATGAATATAAAATGTTTGCTTGGGTAAGTGTACTTATCTCAGAAAGTAAAATGAATAAAATGATATATTAATAATGTTGGTCCGCGAAACTTTTTATTCAGTCCAATCAATGGTCATTTTCACGCTTTAGTAAGACACGTGGCGTTGGGTTCCGCCTCTCAAAGAGAACAACACTACAAATTGAGACGAAATTAGAGGCTGGAATGTCTGCACTTCACTACCCTCATATTAGCGAGACAGATGTATGTAAAGGCAAACTATTGATTACATTTAATATATAAAATTATATAATGTGAGCGTGACCACCAATTGAGAGTACAATATTTAATTATTCACTTTATATCATTCGAGTTCGTTGCTCGAAGAACACAACTCCACTGAATGTCCATTTTAATATAAAATATTTGTACTCCTTACAAATTTATTTTCTATTGTTGCCAAATTTTATTCGGTCAATTATGATATTTTTGTAATAATTGTTAATTAATTATAAAAGTGATACTTCCACACGCTCTTGAGATAAATGGTACTGACAGACGGACGTTAAAATAATTTTCTTTTCTTTTTATCTTTTGGTACTGAACCCTCAAAAGTAATAATAAAATAATAAAATGACCAAATATGCTCGACAGTATAACAAACATAAATAAAGCGAGTTACTCCACCCGCAGCTAGTATACTAGTAATATATACATTTATGCAATAGTTCCTTCCGTCGAATATTTTGAAGTAAGGTTCCGTTATTCCGCTGAGTTACTTGTTTTTCCGGAATATTAAGTATCTCTAATGCCGA
This sequence comes from Heliconius melpomene melpomene, assembly GCA_000313835.2. Taxonomy (NCBI): domain Eukaryota; kingdom Metazoa; phylum Arthropoda; class Insecta; order Lepidoptera; family Nymphalidae; genus Heliconius; species Heliconius melpomene. The sequence goes on along the minus strand of HE669188.1, from coordinate 81,062 downwards.
GTGGAGATAAAGATAAAGGAAACATTGTGAAAAATTGCCTTTGAAAACTTTCTTGTTTGAAAAATATTGGATTCGGATTTTTTATTATTTTATTTGGTTATCAGCTAGGAGAAGAGCTCGGACAATAGAAGTAAGTGCTAATACACATCATATAGAAGGACTAGAGGTCTATTCTTGTGTCACAACTCCCAGTCCTCCTCTAAGCTCCTCATCCTGTAACGCGGAAGCAGTGGAGTTGGCGGTGAAAAATTAGTTCACTCTACTACTTCAGCTTCACGCTTTGTGATACGCATGCAGCAGGATAGACAAAAGTAGGCTAGTGTTAAGAGCTAAGACACTCCGCTCCCCATATTCCGCTGAATTCTTAAGGCTTTACTCTACTAAGGCACCCTAATGTGAAATTTATAGCTACCAGATGTATCCCGCACATACCAGGGTAGACAGAGGGAATTATACCTCAGGGTATGCAATATTATATAGAAACTGTTTACACTCACGTCGAATGATACTTAATACTAAATACATTCCACCATTGAATGGCATTCATCCATACATTGCTCGATCAACTATCAACAACTAAACAATCGCATCGCTCCCTCTATCGAGGCCGGAGAGGCCGGAGAGGCCGGAGAGGCCGGAGAGGCCGGAGAGGCCGGAGAGGCTTTATAGTGGTTGTGTAATTTATCCGAGGGCCCTACACTCCCACACTCCCCGAGTAGGTGCACTACTGGACGCTTCTCGCATTCTATACATTGTATTTGTGTTGTTATTGCAACTCTGTGAGGTTTATGCGTTATGGATCATTAAATCGTTATTAACTTTCTATTAACAGACCCGATAGCACATTGTTACTGGTAAGAGAGGTACCGTGGAGCGAACTAACAAAATTGAATTCCTAAAATGTAAATCGAACCCACAACCTGTTGCGTTTACAGTCACTCGTTGTGAAATTAATTCACGACGGCCTCAAAAAAAATTTACTATATACTAATATAGAGTAAATACCTTACTTTGATATATTGTAGACAATTTAAACATTTTCTATTGAAGTTTTAATTTCAAATAAAAGTAGGCACTTACAGTGTTTACTTCGCTAAGGTCACTTACAGCGTAACGGAGAGTGTACTTCAGTATTCAGGACTTCATAATAAAGCTTAAGAATAAACTCTTTAGTACTTTTAGGGATTCAATTTTGTAAAATATTTATGAAATAAAATAATTCATCATTTTCAAAAGTAGACTTATTATAGTATAATTATTAATTAATTTATTATATTTAACGAGAACATATTTATTTCAACTTATATTTTCATTTCGTCGCTCTGGTTTCGAGGCAAAGTGCAGCGCCAGTTCCGCCACTCAACAGCAATGCCTCCAGCTTCTTTGCTGCGTGCGGGATACAGCGTGAAGCTTCTACAAAAGTAACGATAATCCTTAATTACTGTAACAAACTAACGTATCGCTCAAACACTGCACAAATAGCTGTAATCAAATAAATGTTATTTCTGAAACACTTGCATTTATTCGAACAATAACGACCGCGAGTGGGAACTCACTCGATACCTTCCTATATCCAGGTACGTCTCTACATGAATTATTCATAGGGCAATGATATAATAGGTAGAAAAAAAAGCGTCCACGCCACGACCTGGACAATAACGGAAATGATAATATTTCCAAAGTAAATTATTGTAGTATTCAAACCCTCACCCACTGTAAATACAGTTAGATACGTCTATCGTGCAATTCTGTAACAAAATAATTCCTTTTCCATATAAAATAAGTTATAATATAATATCTAGAACTGGTCCACTACAAACTTTTGATTTCAAAGTGAACTCAACAACTCGCGTATTTCGATGCAACTCAATTACACGAGTTAAGACTAAATTTGATACTACTTTCAGAACTCCCAGTGGTTGCACCGCGGGTATTATAATATCCTTATTCAGATATTACGGGTAGAAGAGAACTAAAGTTAAGGGCGATGACCAGTTTAAATAAATATGTAACACAGAAAAAGATGCGAATTAATAAATTCGTTCGTAATCAAACCCACAACCACCTCGTTACAGTCTCACCCCCGTGCCCCTGCGCCAATATTCATCATTGAATTTCAATATGAATAATAAAATAATATGAAGCGTAATATTCAATTATAGCAACATGGTTCATTAAATAATGTCGTCTGTGAATACTAAAGAGGTTTTTATATTTGCAATTTTCTTCACAAAGGAAATACATCCGGTCAAACGAGTTGATCTAATTAGTATGCATGATGTTCTTTCCACTCCAAGTCTGCACACAAGCCAGCAAGTATAGACTAGTCGGTTGTCCCATTTCGAAACCCAGTAAGATACGTTTTTTTATTGTGAGGAAACCTATTTATGCGTAATCTATCTACGCCACTTAAATAGGCAGTCGAGCGCATTATGTGGGGCTCAAGAACCGGCAAGTGAAGGCCGTCCACACTTCCTACTTAAACCTCTCGGTACTCCTCCTCCACCGTCACACGCCACGGGTACGGGACCTAAGGGATAATACCCAACAGCATCAACCAAATGAGGATCTACAAAATGCAAAAATATCAGAATCGTCATCAGCAGCTTAAATTAACTTAAAAGAAGATTTAACAATCGATACTTAGTAAGTGCCTCATTTACTACTTCTTAACCAGTTTAAAGCCTAGTGAGTCTAAGAGGTTAGGTTTTTAAGTAATATAATACTACTCGTTATTTTTGTTAGCTTCACAAAGTATGGGGGATAATTATGCCTTCAAAAAATATATAGCAAAGGGAATATAGTGCTGAGACACTCCATTCCCCGCTTCCCGCAAGAGACTTTTCGAGACATTACGTGAGTAGTGGAACTTCCTTGAGGTAGGAAATGAAAATAATTAATTCCCATGAGTGGAAGTCGAACCATCGCGCTTATAGTTTGATGTTGTGCCGCTATGCCGGCGACGGCCTGATATGATTGAGTGAAACATGAAGTAAAAAGAAAACAAAATAAAGCATAGGTAAGGTAATTAATTTGTATCTCTCTCTTTTTTTAAGTTTTACGTATGTATACCGCCTATAGCAAGGTAGGCAGAGGGAACCTGGAAACCTAATGTTAACATACACTTTTCTCATTAAGACTCTCCCGTTCTCCACTTTCCGCCATATTCTAAAGGCATTGTTGTGTTACGGGGCGGAACTCAACTCCGCGCTTTGCCTTGTTACCTTATTACCAGAGGGAGGAAATAAAAACTTGATCTCCAAAACTTGTCACGTTTAGAGTCGTACGCACGTGCCCCTGCGCCACGACTGCCCTCTACGACATAAAACACACACAACATACAATGCAAGATTACAATTATATAGCTCTAATAGCAAACAGAATCAAAACACAAACGCAAACGTAGTGTTGATGGTTCTCGATAGACGGAGTCACGGGACTTAACTAGTAATGTAATAAACAATTCCCATATAAAGCTTCGCCGGCAGCTCTGGGTAATTGGTGCACGGGACATTGGACGCGACTTGCGAAACACGAGAGGGACGCCTTACAGCCTTTTGATTGGGAAATCTAAATGAGAAGAAAAGCTTACTTGAATGAGTTAATCGTATATTGTGTGACGGTGGAGTTGTTAAAATATCATTTAATTTTATTAATTTGTTATTTTTAGGGTTCCGTACATCAAAAGATAAAAATGGATCCCTTATAGAATCTATTTTGCTGTCGTACAAAATGAGTGCACACGCCATAAACATAAATTTTAAGTTTTTGTGAATTTAACTATTGCATTTTCCTTTAAACAAACTAATATTCAAACTAGTTCAGAACCGTAACATAAGTCAACAAACAAGAAACAGAATTAACCCTTACAAAGAATATCTAAACTTTATGTGACACCCTCGCCAGCCCTCAGCGCCAGGGCCAGGGCTACCCTGTCATTGTAATTCAGAGCTCGTACTCCTAGTTTGTCGCAAGTGACCGGCGGCGGGGGCTAGTTCAGCATTCGCTACAGACGCTTATCGACACTGCTCCTGTTATGCTCCTCCCTTTGTTATTTGGAAATTTTGTTCTTTTTGTTTTCTATTTGACGAACGGTTTTCATCCGTTTTGAGGGCGGAATTCAACGCCGAGCTCTACGTATTTACCAGTACGATAAGTCTTAACAATAACTTTCTGTATAAAGACCTAATAAATAGTACTTCACGCTTCCTCCGTATATCTATATATATAAAAGGACTTGTCCTCACTGACTGAGGTAAGACGCACGCACAGCCGTAACCGCTGTGCGTAGAAACGTGGAATTTGGACAGATGTTTACTTTCGTAATCTGGACATCCACTAAGAAAGGATTTTGAAAAATTTTAACCCTAAAGGGGTGAAATAGGGGTTCAAAGTTTGTATGGAAAAAAAGTTAAATCGGCACCGATTTTTATAAAATTTGAAATTTAGATTTTTAAAAATATTTAATTGAACATGTGTTTCATGGTTTTCTAGAATTCACCCTCTAAGGGTGCAAATAAGGGGTTGAGTTTGTATGGAAAAATCTTTAAATCGCCACCGATTTTTATAAAATTTGAAATTTAGACTCTTAAAAATATTTCATTGAACACATGTTTCGTGGTTTATTAGAATTCACCCCTAATTACGCAAGCGAAGCTGCGCGCGTCCGCTAGTTTGTAATAAGACTACCTCTACTAACCACGCACTGCCCAATTTTCCAGACACTGAGTGTAGAGTAACTGACCCCGTTACGTATTCACATCCGTTCATCGACAATACGAGCGTTTCCTTTTATCTTCAGCCAAAAAATGAAATACAACACTATATTATTCTTTTCTATTTATTATATATAATTCCGTGGAATTGACTGGAAATTACGTGATGATCAAAAACAAATGAACACTCCCCCGATGCGGACATCAAACCTACGACTATGACGACTATGATGTTTAAATAAATCAATTTTCAAATTACGAATTATCGTAATTAATTACCAAAAAATATACCTAAAACTCTTTAACATTAGTTAAAGAGTTTTTGGTGAAATATATGTATACACTTGCTTAAACTAATATATAAATACTTGAATAATTTAAATAAAAAAAGCTTAATTCGCATTCTAAAAGTAGTTTTTACTGTGAGCTCTGTACTTAGCGTAGTCTAACTTAGTGCGTTATAATATTGTTTCTTTGCTCAACTGACCACAGAGTGGGGAGTTCAGACAAACTGGAAACGTGTTCGTATGATTGACGCTATACGCTTTCTCAATATAAATATAACAATTAAGGTGCTTATTGTCATTGTCCTGATCAGATGCCTCCAGAATACAACGGAGTGTGGAAAACCGATGTGTCTTAACAGCATATTCAGCCGTATATGTATCGGTAGTCTCAACACTGGTTCCAGGTTCTCTCTGCCTACCCTTCTATGTGCAGGATGATATGTGGAAGAAGGTATGATGTAGAAAATGGAGAAAAAAGTTCTTTTCAGTAACATAATAATATAATAGGGAACTTTTCCAAATCTTGTTCTATGGCGTAGTTGTATCACAGAACTAAATTAATTAAAATGTTACTCTTGTTTCAAGTTCATTCTTTTATTTTAACGAGCGCGGGATTACGTTTTCTAATTATTAATATATAAATGTGTTGTTATTTTTTCACAGACTGGAACATGGCTGGCCCTGAACATAGAAAATTCATGTGAATATTTATTAAAAAGAATTTTATTGGCTTTAAGATATTAAATTTCCATTAATTAAACTTTCTCCTTAAAACGCTGTCACACCGCAGCCCAGCAACTGACTGTGAGCACGAACAGTTGCGGATTCCATTCCATCAAGAGTTTCAATTTCCTGGGTGTTTATTTAATTGCTCTAGTAACAAGTCAAAGCGCGGCGTTGAGTTCCTTAAATTATCAGAATATAACATGGGCGGTGCATGGGGGACGGAGTGCCGCAGCACTTAGTGGTTTCTTCTGCATGTCCTTGCCATACGCTGTGAAGCAGAAAATGTTATATGGGAAAGAAAAGCTTTTCAGAGTGTATACAATAAAAAATAATTTGATTTGACATCTCGGACAGTTGACAAATTGGAAGAAATTTGGGAAAAAAGTTTGCCTTTTTTTATACTTACTTTTTTGTCTTTGTTTATAGTGACTTGGCCGTAACATTTAGTGCAATTATTGGTTGTGACTTCGAATCCCGTTGCGGGTAGTTTCAAATATTCTTTGTAAGACTGCAGGTTCTGTAATTTAGTACACAATTATTAGGTACATAGACATAATGGTCTTTATAAAGACATTCGTTTTAGCTTCACCTGTATCCTGCACACTCCGCCCCCCGCGCACCGCCCTGTATTCCCCCGCTGTATTCGAGGGGGAACTCTTCCTGAAGGTAATTCTTATTTTTTTATTAAGTACCTTATGGTTAGAGATAACGAGGCAAAATGAAAATCACTCCAAGTAAAACGAGTAATCCTCTTAACAGAAACGTTAGATGTAATTAAAATTTACAGAAAAAAATATATATTCATATGTGTATGATAGATAAGTTCTACCACTTAACACACATTGTCTCGCGCGCGCTAGGTTCCCTCCGCCTTCCTTGCTAAATGTGCACCTTAAAACATACAATTTCTGTGGTCAATCTCCGAACACTAGATAGCACAGTATACATTACAATGCAAAGCGCGGTCGCAAACAGGTAGACTCTGTGTTCATAATCCCCCACCGTGGCCACCCGACACGACCGGCGTCCGATTAGGGGAGGTGGGGGGAGAACGAATTTACGCATAAAAAGGTAAATTGTAATGCAGTTTAATTTTTACCATAATTTCTTGAGTGATTTCGATTTCGTAAATGTTGCAGTCGTACTGACGTTCTGTAATTAGTGTTTGAAGTCGGTTTGTTTTTTTGTTAAAAATATTTTATTGAAAAAGCCAACTATCTCGGTTTTACCCTATATTTTAAAAAAGGAGGTACATTTTGTATTTTAGTAATATATTATTTGAATAACTTACATACATAAATATAGATATAAGGGCAGTCGTGGCGCAGGGGCACAACTGTAATAGCGACTGGTTGTGGGTTCGATCTCCTTCGAGGAAATGAAATATTTATTTAAATGTATATTTGCAACGCTCTGGTGTGAATCAAAGTGCGGCGTTGAGTTCCTCCAGAACTCTGCGGAAAGTGAGGAACGCAGTGTCTTAACACTAGGTTCCCTCTGCTCATCCTTATCCCATAACGAGGAAGTTTGTACAACTGTATGAAATATTTTATAAGAATTATGCATAAAAAGTTAGATGGGACGTTTTATATTCAACTTGCAAATTGGTTTTGATTGATGTCGCTGGAAGCGAATGTTCCATCGTCCTTATAAATGGACATTTGTTTTAATTTAAATTTTGTTTTTCTTTCCAAATGCAGTGTAGACAAGTTAAAATTAATATAGTATATGTTACTATTAATTGCACACTTATTTATACATTTTTACTTGTTTATTATATATAGAGACACAACTATAATAAACTGATAAGGGAAAAACAACTCCTCTGCAGTGAAATACGAGTATAATAAGTCATGATCGAAAATTATTTAATTTAAACAAGTAGTTCCTGTTGATGGCGCGTTCAAATACATTTACTTTATAATATTGGTACCTATTTATAACCTACCTTTAGCATTATCGCTTAGAAAATAATTTTCCTTTAATTTTATATCATTTCTGTACATATTGTGGTATTATCCGCCACGTAATACGATAATAACCAATTAAACACATAATTTCTCGAATACGAGAAAAACTGGAGGTCAAAGTGTCGTGTCACTTAGATGTGTGACTTACTTATATGTGTAGGTATATTATACAAAAAAATATCAGCTTCAGGGGTACAACAGGGCAGGCAGAGGGGACCTAGTGTTAAGATACTCCGTTGCTCACTTTCCGACCAATTTTTCAAGACCAGCTTAGCCTTTGTGCCAAAGCGAAGAAATGAAAATATTAAGAAATAATAAACTAGCATTTAACAAAAAATAATCAACTAGCATTATAAATTAAACTATATTTAAATATTGAGCTAAATACAGGGCGAGTAAAGAGCGACGCTCGTGGAAGCATTATTGTCAACTCTGAGACTGAAAGATATCCTGAAAAATATTACGAGACCGAGCTCTATAACTTTACGAACTCGATTTATCTTTTACTTGTATAAAAAAGTATTAAATTTAAGTCAATTCTCTTGATTGAATATTACTTAAACACTAAGATTTTATAGAAGACGAACTACCAAAAGTTGTGATAACACAACTCTCATGTGTCTGAAGAACCTGACAATGGGTCACATTGAACACTTTATTTGGTTGATCGGTATTATCTTAGGAACAATTAATTGGTTTAAATTGAAAAAATATTTTAGCATTGGATAATCCATTTACACAGTAAAGTTATAAACTATAATATGGCAGGCTGCAGGCAAACGCTAGTTTTCATATAAATAACAACAATCAACGGCACTATCGAATGTCGATGTAACGAACCTGTCCTCCTCCTGGAGGGCACCTCACACACATTGCCGCTGTCTCGCTAACGACCAGTATCTGAGTGACTCAATCAAGGAGTTACGACCGTACGTTAGCAACTTGTAGACAAGATGGAGTGCAGTGGAGTACCGTTACTAATATAGTTTACAGTTCGCTAACTGGCTTGTGTATATGAATAGATATTCTGTTTTCTGGCATCACATGACGTTATATAATAAATCAATTTCAACCGGATGTTTTGGAGATTGTCAGGAACAAATACAACTAACAATTTTGTATATGGGACTCAGTGCCCACTCGAAACTCAATGCTGTGCTTTATCTAGTTACCAAAGCGGAAATATTTAAAATAATTTATGCCCTGAATTCAAAATTGGACTAATAACCATTGCGTTACAACAGTCTTACAATTCCTTTACAAAAAAGAATATCAAAAACAAAAATATATTTTTTTCTATATCTTATTTTTCTTTACGCTTCAAAAGATTCATTTTGACTTGCGAAATAAACAGATAAAGAGACATTACACGAATAATATTCGTGATAAGTTAGTACTGTCCCCCCGAACGGGCGCGCGCTTTGTTTTCATTCCAAATGTGAGGTATCCGGCTCAATGGCGGTCTGTGACTTAAATATTCCACGAGATGGTAGCAGATTTAGATTTTAATAGAAAGTTACGAGTATCGTAATACTTTTATATTTTTAGGGTTCCGTAGAGTTTTAGATAAACACGGGACCCTTATAGCATGATTTTGTTGTCTGTCTTCCGTGTGAAATTAATTATTAAAGTCTATAGTCTAACAAATCACATAATTAAAACATGCATCCTGCGTATAATATGATTTTTCTGCCTTATATTGTTGTCTATAATTTAAAAATACTATAAAAGTATTTATAGAACATTCGTGAATATAAAATATTTGAAGTCGCCAGCTAAGTAAGACATCACAGTGCTGAAACACTTTACGACGGCGACCCTGCGAGCTCTCTCCACACATGTACAAGTTTATGACGGAGCCTGTAGGTACTAAGAAGAATTATAGCATTGTAAAAGAATTTAGGTATTAGAAGTGAAACGTTGTGCTTTTTGAGGGATTTAGTATATTTTTCAGTTTCACGCTGTAACCCGTCATATCTCATTTACAGCGGGTAAGTGAGATGCAGAAGATAGAAAATATTTTTTTTATAATATCTTGTAAACATACATAAATAATCTCTTATTATCAAGTCTTTTTTAAATTACTTCTGACGGCTGTGCCATAATAGCTTTTCTTTAAAGATTTTGTCAAATACTTAAAAAAATAACAAATAAATAAATTTAAACATCTTGTAATAAATTATAATTCAATTTAATATCATAATATTGTATTCAGCGTGAAACCTCAATCCGCACACAAACTTCTAAACTACGTGACTTTATGACATATTTGCCGAAACTAAAGTTGCATAGGACGTAACGGGCAAGTCTACTTATTTTATACATTTGTAAAATTTTATTATTAATTTGATGCTAGAGCGTGACGCAGTTGCGGGTTCGGTACTCTGTAAGGGTAAAAATATAAAGATATTAGAGTCACATATATACAACAAAAATTGTACCTATTGTACAGTACAATTTTTTCCTGTGTAGCAAGAAAGGCAGAGGGAACCTAGTATCAAGATACTCTGCCCCCTTTATTCCGTCCAATTATAAAAAAATTGCGTGTTGAGTGGCAGAACTCAGTACCGCGCTTTATCTTGTAACCAGAGGCGCTTCGTTGCGCGTATATAGTGCGGCGTTGGGTTCCGCAATACAATATGTCTCGACTTCCAGTGAACGTCGAAAAATATACTGTTTAGGTACTCTCTGTCTATTTCATATCTTTTCTTCCCTTTTATCAAAATTATCTTAGTATTTAGGTACAGTGACACCGTTGCATAAAAGGCACACAAGTGTTCTAGAAAATAGAGACATATTCAAAGTATGAAAGATATCCTGCATCGCCCGGAGCCGCGCTCTGTCTCGCAAATATGTCTCGTTGGAGGCCTTCGCAAATACACCTATATAAATATAATAGTTGTTATGCAGTTTCTACCATGTAAGAAATTTTATTTAGGTAGGTACTATCTTACAAAAATAAAAGGTTTTATTTTTTACTAATGGACCTGGACACGGCTACGCCCGCTTTAACTATAAGAATATTTATTAAATATATTTATGAAATGATTTTAAGTTTTCAATAGAATTAGTAAAAAAATATAAGCCTAAATAATCAAAAAAAATAATAAGTAGAGACAAATTATTAAAAAAAATATCTGAGTTTTTGAAATGAATCAACAAAAGAAGCAAAAGTAACTAAAAAATATTCTTAATATTAGAAAAAGTTCCTAAAGTTTTCCATGCGCGCGTACATACTCGTAGATATCGATTCTATGAAATAACTAAACATTTTTCTATATCAAATAGGTTAATTTTTGCGAGCAATATCAAATAAAATAAGAAGAGAACCAAAGTGTAGTTTAAATTAAACAAATGTTATTATTCATGTTATTACTTCGAGGTGACGTGGAAACCCCATTACTATGCGTGTTCATTGAAACTATGCTACCATCGTAGGGTTAATCCCTGAAAAAGGAATATCATAAAGCCATTCTATACACGAATCAAATATTTAGTAAGAATTGTGTTAAAAATACTTAGTTGGAGAAGTTTTGGGAGCTCAGCACACGGTGTTTTCTCACGTGGATTATCGAAAAGAAAGTTACATTTGTTCTTGATTTAAAATATTGTATTATTATCTATACTTCTATACTAATATAATAAAGCGGAAGAGTTTGTTTGTTTGTTTGTTTGAACGCTAAGATCTCTGGATCTACTGGTCCGATTTACTTTGTTTTTGTTTTGTATGAAAGCTGCATTCTTCAGAAGTGCTATAGGCTATATAACATTACATTGCACATATATACTAATATATTTTAAAGTACTTTCTAATTTGACATGCAATTTATTCTGCCATGTTAATAACAACCGTCGTCGCTACGCAACCGCGTCATTTTGATATACATCCTTATGAAAATAAATATAATAGTCACTTTTAGCATTTCATCTAGATTGAAATTATATTTTTATAGAAATTATATTCTTATATTTCAAGCAGGCGTAGCCGCGTCCGGGTCCGCTAGTTGCTTAATATATATTGATGGTAGGAGGTAACACCAGAATTATTCCAAGTGATTTTACTAAAGTCAACAAGTTTCTAACAAAAGCCTGATTTTTTGTTTGTAAGTGAATATAATTTAATATTTATTGATTGCACGCTACCGTGGTCTAAACGCAGTGGTAGTGGGTAACCCAACACACAATGTCTCAAATGTCTATGTCTCAAATCTGCGCGGAAAATGGGAAACGGAGTGTCCTGTTTCTTTGTATTTAAACTGTATCAGTCCATACAATATTTTAAATAAGTCTACCTACTATTCAGTCATCAATAAGAGATTTTTTAAATATTTGGTAAAAATGTATGATATATTTACTTCATGTACCTACTGTGTACGACACGCAGTTTTACTTAATTGGGCGACAAATCTAATTTATATTAAACTAGTTATCGCCGGCAACTACTAGCAAAAAAAGATGTTCATGAGTTTATATATGAATTCATTTATTTTACTAACCCCACGTATGCTTTTTGGACGTTAATATATTTAAAATTCGAAGTCATCGTGGCACAGCGGCTCGAGGGTGTGGCTGTAATGCGACGGTTGAGGGTTCGATACTCACTCGAGGGCATGAATTACGAATTATTTTCATTTCTTCGCTCTGGCATCAAGGCGAAATCCCGGCGTTAAATTCCACCACTCAACACGCAACTTCTCCAAAAATTGGGTGGAAAGTGGGGAACAGAGTGTCTTAACAGCAAGTTCCACAAGCATAATCCGTTGTGTAGTTTAAAAAACTAAAGCGTACATTTGTGAAAAATGAGCTACGGATTTTCCGTTCTCCGTTCCCATTATCACACTATTGTTGCCATTTTCTGACGAAGTCTCGAGGTATTCGAGAGATCTCGAGGCAGAGAAAACTTAGAGTGAAAACACTCCGTTCTCATTTCTCCACCCGGTTTCAAGACATTTACTCATTTTTTGTTAGCATCTTAGATAAATTATTTACAAACATATTCACGCTATTTATATTTATGGCACACTAGTGTTTGTACGTGACTTTGCTTGTATTGAATATTCTTAGTTATGCCATTTTAGTGAGCGCTACTTTGACGATATAGAAGGAATATTTGTATCTAAATATTGAATATTTGAGGCCGCCGTGGCATAAAGGTGTCACTGTAACGCGACGATTGCGGGTTCGATCCCCATTCGGGGAAATTAAATATTTATTTAAATTTATATATCTATTTCTACGCTCTGGTGTCGAGGCTAAGCGCGGCGTTAAGTTTCGCCTCTTAACACGTAATGCCTCCAGAATTTGGCGGAATTTGGGTGTTTTAACTCTAAGTCCCCTCTGCCTATACTGCTGTGTGCGGGATACAGCGTGAAGCTGATTTAATTTATTTTTTATTTAATTAACTTTATCATAACATCCTTCAACTCCATGATTTTGTACTTTTAATAGTACCATTTTAGTTGTCATTAAATTTAAAGGAAAGTTAAATCTATCACTGCCTGGTGTGCAAGAAAATGGAAGTAGAGCGCGGAAATGAACATGTTACATATAAATATTTCATCTTTTGAGGAAAAAATACCATAAATCCGATATGTACTTTCAATGATTTATCTACTTTAGCTATCCCATCAACAAATACGAAGCGTCGCTCAAACAAAGTAAATCAAGCTGATTATAATGATCTCCCCCAAACGACATTACTTTCCCTTCGCAAGATATCTGTTAATAAACAAAGGAGACCGCGTCATCAATTTACAAGGTTTCTCTAAAAACGACCTTTTTAGCTTCGCTTTACTGAAACCAGCCTAAAAGGTCTTTTAAAGCGCTTCTTCGAAAGAATCGTCTGAATTCTTCGAGTAATAAAAATTTATCTTCCAGTCGGTATAAGTGTACGACAATCCGACCTCTCGACTTTGGGTTTATATAATTAAATATCCATTAGCCGTCACGCCGCCGTCACGCCGCCGCCTCTCCGCTGTTACATGTTTTCCGAAATGAAATATTCCATTCAATTCGTGTCATGGCGTAATTAATTCACGAATATTATCATTCTCCCCGAGCACGTCGCGCGCACCCAGGACGTATGCCTGCGTAATAACGTACCCACCACGCGCGCGAGCCACCTGTCACGCGGCTTCGTCTGCTTATACTTATTGCGAGATACAGCGTGAACTTATTCAAAATATTGAAATATAACCATAAGTTTTTATTAAAATGGAACCTACTATCATCTCGTGGAATATTTAAGTCATAGACCACCATTGAGCCGGATACAAAGCGCGCGCCGGCGGTGGAGAGCACAATCTTATCACGAATGTTTCTTTATCTGTTTATTTCGCGCGTCAAAATGAATCTTTTGAAGCATAAAGACAAATAAGATATAAAATAAAAAATATTTTTGTTTTTGTTATCATCTTTTTTTCTTTTTCTGACATTGCTGTAATGCAATAGTCGTTAGTTCCATTTTGAATTCGAGGCATAAATTATTTGAGTTTCGAGTGTATACTAAGTCCCGTATACTAGTCTTATAGTTTGTTTTATTCGCGACGTGTAATCTCAAAAACACCTGGTTGAGATTGATTTATTATATAACGTCATGTCATAATTTTAGTTTAGTAATTTTCCTCTATAAAGTATTTTTTCAATTCAAACTAGTTCCTGAGATTAGCACGTTCATGCATTTAAAATGTACAATGTGACCTACGGGGTTTGTGTTCAGGTTGTTCAGGCAGAAAGTGTCGTCACAACTATGTCTTCTAAACAATGTTAGTTTGTGAGTTACTTTTATGTTCACGCTATATCCTGAGAACTTATTATTAAGACACTACGTTCCCATTAAGACATTCCGTTCCCAAATTTCTTAACGCAACGCCTCAGTAATAATCCATCAAGAGAGTTGACCTAATTTAGAAATTGTATTCAAGTAAAAGACAAGTCAACTTCATAAAGTAGTAAAGCGCTCTTGCAATGTTTCCAGGATATCTTTCAGTCTCAGAGTTGACAATAATGCGTCCATTAGCGTCCCACGTCGCTCTTAATATTTAGTTCATTATATAAATATAGTTTAATTTATAATGCTTTCACGCTGTATCCCGCATACAATTTTGTAGGCAGAAGGTACCTGGGAACCCAGTGTTGTGAGACTTATTGTTTCTATTAAGACTCTTTCGTCCCCATTTTTTAACAGAATTTTCAGAATATTGAGTGTTGAGTGGTGGAACCTAACATCGTTTTTATTTGTTTTTCCTTGTATCTTTTTTATTTGTATCTTTTGGTTAAGGTAAACACCAAATTGGTTAAGACAGCGGTTCGTGTATCGTCGTAGCAATTACGCTACTCAGCGACAGCTGTCGTCCTTTAACTGCGAATCGAACCTGCTACATCCATCATAGTACACACGACTGTTACAGTCAAACACCACAACAACCACAATATTTATAAAATCAAAATCACTTAAGAAATGTTGTAAAAAGTAAGTATTATAAAAGGCAAACATTTTTACCCCAAGTTGTTCCCAATTTGTCACCTGTCCAAGACGTCAAATCAAACTATTTTTTATTGTATACATTGTGAAAGGCTTTTTGCGTCCCTTCCCCGTGTAACGTAGTCACCGCGGACTATTACCGGTACCTATACGTCGTCGACCACTCTTTCATACTGATATATATGTTACCTTTTTTGATGATATTATAGATGATCATGGTTATAAATATAGGAATACGTACATTACTGTTTTTTGTTTCTTTTAAGTAAAAATGAAGAGTGGAGTGATATCTGTTATATCTGTTTGTGTCGAATTTGATGTTGATGTATCTAATAAAATCATTTATATATTTCGAAAAATCCTCCGCCATATTGGTGTAATATAAACTAGATTAGTATTTTCCCCAAGAATATTTAAGCGGAAAAAAAGCGGAAAAAACACGCTCTCGTCGTCTCTCATTCTCACCGCGCTCTGTTCCTCGTGTCTAACCTAGATCGCCCATTAGAGCGTCCATTGTGCTTTAACTAGATACATTTAAGCTTCCCTACAATAGTTCTGTTGCTTCTTTGAGTATTCTTACTTTCCACTACATGGTGAATTCGGTTTTCTTTTAGTTAGTTCTATCTTAATTGCTTGTATCTTCTAACATAGTTTATGGTTTTTTTTTTAATTTCTCTTTTTATTCCGTATCTAGGGACATAATGTTAAGTGACTCCGTTAACCGCTTTCTGCCGAATATTCGAAGCATTGTGTGTGTTAACTGGCGTAACTCAACTCCGCGCCTTTTGCCTTGGTGCCAGAGCAAAGAAATGAAAATATTTTCCCGAGTGGGAATCGAACCGACCTAAGCCGTCGCGTTACAGTCAGTCTGTAGTCAGTCGCTTATGTCAGGTATTTAATTTTGTAAATAAACACACATAGATCTATAATACACAACTGCTTTATAATACTAGGTTCGAATACGATCATTTATTTTACAGCTTCACGCTTTTTCACGTAAAGCGGGATTGGCAGAGGTAATCTTGTGATTTAAGACACTTCGATCCCCAATATCCACATAATCTTCTAAACAGTATGTTTAACGGCGCGCTTTGTCTACCGGAGTGGTAACCCTCGCGTCTACATTCCGTGCTGCACCACAGTGTTTACCAACGACTTCGAATCCAATTCAAAGTAAAAACTAATCCTTAATAAGATAGATTAAAAATAAAGAAGCGATTTAGTTAAAAGAAAATCTAAGTTTCAAGAATAACTTTATAACAGCACGCGGCAAGCCTGTCTCCCTGCACATATAATGCTTATAAACTTATAAATGTTCTAAAAGCGTTTCCAGACAGCTTCAGTCGCGTCTTTCATTATATATAAAAGTTTCTAAAGGGTTATTAAAGTTAATTTTTCCTCAGTTTGCGGGAACAAGCGCACTCTGCGGGGTTATTAAATTGTTAACTTGAAGTGGGTCCCTTTGGTGTTACGTGTTTTTGTAACGAATCAATGTTAGATTCTTAGGACATTTACTAAAATTATTTTTTAAATAAGTAATTTTCCGGATTACTTTAGCAGCTTCACGCTATATCCTTCATGTAGGTGGCGGGATAGGTAGAAAGAACCTAGTGTACAGACACTTCCTTCTCTTATTCGTCGCCTATTAAACATATTCTGAATAGTCGAGGCCTATAAAAAGTTTTATCTCATAATTTTGTTTAATACTAAATAGGCTAAGGCTAGGCATTGTACAGACTCATTATAAATTATAAAAGTAACATTTAGATATTATATTCTTTTTGAAATTTTTTTGCTTAAAATTGAAGCTTAATAAATCTCGAATCCTAAAAAAAAATGTTTAAAAAAATATACACATATGAGTATTTTATCCTCGGAGCCAGCCATCTTCTATTTTGTGAAAAAGAACAACGCATTTATAGTTATACGAGTAATTAGAAAACGTGATTACGTTTTTAGCGCGGGATACCGCGCTCGTGTAAATAAAAGTAATGAAGTTGAAACAAGAGTAACATTTTGATTAGTTTAGTTCTGTGATACAACTGCGTCATAGATCAACATTTGGAAAAGCTGCCAATTATATTATGATGTTACTGAAAAGCATTTTTCTCCATTTTTACACTGAAGCCCGCATTTATTTGAGTGGTGTTTTGTCTAAGCAGAGCAAGGAAAATATTCATTATTATTTTTTATTGTTTTTTATCAAAAATAATAATATAATTAAATATTGGAAAAGACGGAATATAAGAAATTATTTTAGATGGCAGCCGTAGCGCAGGGGCAGAAGCTTGTGACTATGAACACGACAGGTTGTGGGTTTAATTCCCAAGGAATATTTACAATTTTCATTTCTTCGCTTTGCTGTCGAGGCAAACGCTCGGCGTTGAATTCCGCCACTCAACACGCAATACCAACAGAATTCAACAGGACACTATAGAATTCATAAAAGTTGGCAAACTTTATTTGTTTTGTAAATTCTTACTTCGTGCCAATAACTGTAGGTCCACAGGAAATACTGTATAAGGCTTTGATTACGCAGCGAATTTGATACAAGATGATTGCGTTAATTTAGAAGCTAGATTTTTTCTGTATTTCAAGGGACTATAGACCTGAATATTTGATATTAATTTAAGTTGATACCTCTAAGCGATCTCGACAGTCTTGACAGTCGGACAGACGAACAAGAACATGATCCTATAAAGGGTTCCATTTTTACTTTTTGAGGTACGGAATCTTAAAAATGAAAAATGTTTTTCACAATATCACACTTTGTATGTTGTCCTGCATAGAGTAGGGTACCCTACTCTATGCAGGATGCTGCATGAAGTTGATTATAGGAAGCATATAAAATATAGTATTACCGTTAATCATATGAATATCTTCCAATTGTTCAGTAAACTTTACACTCTGTGGTCAGTTGAGCAGAGAAACAATAATATAATGCTCTAAGACAACGCTAGGTACTGAGCTCACAATGGAAACTACTGTTAGAATGTGAAGAAAGATTTTTTTTCATTTTTTTTCCTCTCTTTGCCTCGACCAAAGCGAAGAAATAAGTAAAATAAAAATCAATTAACAAATAAAAATATTAAATATTTCATTATCATCACAACCCACGACCTGTTGCGTTTACAGTCATACGCCTGTACCCCTGCGCCACAGCTGGCCTGTAGCAACATAAATAACAAATAACTAAAACCTGATGAAAGGGCAAACAACCTTCGTCCTTCACATCAGTGACCGAGCTGAGCTTTGTTTGAGTTTATGGGCTTTTTGACAAACTCACTCCAAATGTGGTTTCCCCACAGTTAATATATAAACATATTTCATCACAAAAAAATGGTTTCAACGTAGAAATGGTTCCCGAATACTATACAAAATGAATTTTATTATAAAAGATTTTTTGTGGCACTTCATGTCGGTTAATATTTTTTTTATTTCTCATTGTTACATATCTGAAATACCAATATCATGTGGATAGGTGTGCAACAGTTTGAATATAGCAGAGAGGAGCACGTGGAGAGGATTTCTTCAACCCCTATGGCAACGAAAATATTTGTATTTTACGTTTTTCTTTAAAAGTTATCAATTTTTTACAGAAAAACCTTAAGTGATAGTTAAAACTCTACAATCATGTATACTCTTCCAAACTGCCTTAAGACATTTAAATAACAAACTTCAAAAAAAATAAAATACAATAAATTTGAACTAAGAAATGTATTTAAGCCTTTCTGTTTCATCAAAGCATGCAAAGTAACCGTAGCGACACTCAACTTTTATTACCATTTTTTAACTCTTAGCAGTGTTAGCGGGAGAAATCTGAATTTATTAGTGAGAGCAACTGACAGGGTGAAAGGTAAGAGCCCTTGAGAACAAAAATCTTCTAAAAATAATTTCTCGAAGGAATATTAAAACCTTTTTTAGGATTGTGAAGTATTACGACAAGGACGGAGTGAGCTCTTTGTCGGAGTCGTCACGTTCCTCGTTTAATATACAAATGCTTCGATAATAAGTATTTATGTTATGTTTGGAACATCTAAATATATTATGTCGCTATATTGATATATCTGACGGCAGCTGTACTACTAGAGAAGAGAGAGTCTATTTATCACAAAAATAAGTGCGATAAGTAAATGGACATTTGACAATTTTCAAGCGTATATATTCAAAAATAAAAACAGAATAAAATAAATATTTAAGACAACTCACAAAAACGTATTTCATTTTCAATTTTCACGCAACAAATCAAAATGTGATTTTAATTACAGTGTTTTTTTTCTTTAATATACCTATTTTATAAAACATCTAATATTGGTTTTTTAAAACGATTCTTTATTAAACTTTTTTTAATTTGATTTTATTTCAAATATACTTAAATGCTTATTTATTGAAACACAATTTTTAATTACAAATGCTGCTTGAAACCATCATAACCATTTGAACAACGTCTAACTGTAAACGTAATGGTCGTGGGTTCCATCTCCGTAAGGGGAAATGAAGATTTTCATTTCCTAGCTCTAGTTGATGCAGCGTTGAGTCCCGCCATCTGTGGAAATCAAATTAATGTAATATGAGTCTTTTGGTGAATGTTGATTCTCAATGAAACACTATTAATTTCTACTACGAGGATGACAAATAAAAGTTTTTAAAAATGTAGCTTAACTGTTCTTTTCTATAGCAGGGTAGGTAGAAGAATTATAGTGTACAAGCACTCCGAAGAACGAAGTGTCTTAACATAAATTTTTCTCTGCCTAATAACTGGAAGCGGAGAAACGCAAACAGTAATTAGTAGATTTATACAAACATACAGTACGTTGCACGAGTCGCGGGGACGCGTCAGTTGATTTTAGAAATGTATCACCTATTTTTATTTATTTTCTTCCTCAATACACAATGCGCAATATTTCAGGAAGCCTAACTTCCGAGCGGCCACGACTGGTCAACCGTACTGTGCATATATACAGACCCATGTATGTACGTCTGCACACCGCCCAGCATCCGATACCGCGTCGTAATCTAGTTAACGCGGGCGAAGTCCATATATAATGCACGCTACGTGACCGCAGGTGAGGTGACACGCATGTACAGTGGAATTTAACTATAGTTGTTTTGTAAATAGTCCTACGCTGTACTAAGGATATAGCAATGTAAGCGGGGGAACCCGGGAACCTGTTCCCATTAAGGCAATTCTCGATGCATTGCATTTTTCTGTTTACCAGAGCGTGGAAACAATAATATTTAATTGTTCTTGAGTGTAAATGTAACCCATAATTAGACGCTTGCCGTCGCAGACTTACGCCAGGGTCGGTCCATTTTTCTTAGCCTTTTTATTATTGCAAATATCAAAATCTTCTAAAAAACCTGTTACTTAACATGTTGACTTCACCCCATTTTGGAATTATTCATTGAAATAATTATACTCGGGAACCAAACAAAAATTGGATCTTTCCAAAATCATGCTGTACAATTATTATTATTATTTTATATATTTTTTAATTTAATCTAAGTTCAATGGCCAGTATAGGTAAAATAGGGTCGAAACTCGTTCTCCATTTTGAGACATTAAATTATGAGGTGCGGAACTCAACCCTGCGCACTGTTAATTCTTCATATCGTGGTATAATTTTCAGAACAGTATAAAGTAACGTTTCCACGTGTACCTTATAATATTAACATATTAAGTATGATTATACGTCATTAGAAGACATGGAGAAGTTCTCGTATATAGTAATGTCTGTCTTGCTTCTTAATTGCATTTGTTTTAATGAGTTTTCTTTTTAAATATGTTTCCCAATTTCACTTTTAGTTATATTAAAAACATTTTTTTAGAACCTTGATTTTTACTGTGCTTCAAAAATGAGTATTAAGTATTAATTTCAGAGGTAATAATAACAGCAGATACAATAATAATATTCCAAATCGAACCAGTATTTCCGGAGGTTAGAGCGTTAAACCAAACAAACAATATATATAATTAAATAAAAATACGATACAAAATATATTATATTTATAATACTAATATATTTGTATAACATCGCCCAATATTGGCATTTATTAGGGAAGTATAAAAGACGCGTTATCTCAGAAGATTGTTTTCATTAGAGGAGGCCTCGTTTAATATCTGAGTAAATAGTCACAGTATGATGAAGATGTGGCTTTATTGCGGCTGCGGGCGAGCTATTGGGCCTTAGATAGTAGATTCAATGCATATTATTATCATTAGTCGATATTATTAAGTATATAGGGTAAAACCGGGATAGATGCCGCAGTGGGATAGATGCCCCATTTTCAAAATACCTAACTTCTCGAACTCGCGACAAAAAAATAATTGTACAAGCGGGAGCCACAGTCTTCTCGCACCAAAGTTATTCACGGACATTCGTGCAATGAGGACGCGTTTAGCACATTTTAGTAAATATCTCCGCGGCGAAAGTCGCGAACGCGTCAAAGATTTAAAAGTTAATATTTTGCGTTGTATAACTTTATAATTTGTAATCAATTACGCTATATTTTTTATTACGTCGATGAACTGGTTCATTAAGACTGTATCTAGATGCTTATAGATTCTATTTTGTTTATAATTTACTAAAAAAATTCCTTGGCATCTATCCCTATCAAAAAGGATAGTTGCCCTGATTTTTCGAGGTATAGGTGCCCTTAGGGGCATCTATCCCTTTCTACTCAGTATATGGAGTTAGGTATATATTTTTAAAATATTTTTTAAAGTATTTATTAAATTAGCATTTTTTAAACACAAGAAAGAGAAAGCAAAAACAATTGAAAACTAAGTTAGACTGTTTCATTAGAATGTTTAGAATGTTTTGAAAACTATAAAAATACGAAGTCGCAATCCGACTGGATTCAATGTGTAATGTGTCAGAACTGGCTACATGAAACCTGTACACTTTTCAGAAATTATTGCGCAAGATGTGGAAAAATAAAAACGCTATCTGGCTAAATTTTAATTAAATTGGAATAACGAATAATTATTATTTGAGATAATTAGAGAATTAGAATAGATGATTAGAATAGATAACTAAAAATTATATTTTGTTCTTTTTAATATAAAAATGTATAATTGTGCAATGTGGATGTTAGTATTTATGATATTATAATATTTTAATTTATAATTTAAAACGCGCGGAGCGCGTAGCCAAGTGTTTTTACAAACAAAACTGGCGAGCAGCACCGTGTGTTATTTTACACGAACCATTTGAAGCCACTTTTTACCTATTCGTAACTCAAAAACTATTCCATCTAAAGCTGTCATATTTGGCTCAAATATTTAGACCCCCTACCTGTATACGTGCATTAAATTTCATAAACACAGCTCAAACAGTTATTTAGATAATGACGTCCAAAAATCGTAAATTTTTAGGGGGGTGACTGACCTATAGACCTTAATGTTAACCAAGTTCCAGATGACCTAGAATGGTGAAATTTAGCATCCGGTTAAGTAATTGGGTGTATATCGAGGGAAAAATCCGAAACTAGTATTTTTTTAATATTTTCTTATAATTTTTCAATAAATAGATTCAATTAGGAACATTTACTTATAGTGCCTGTAAAGAAATCATAGCAATCAAAGTTCATGATACTTGATTTTTAGGCTTAGCGCCTGACAAAAAAATAAGAGCAATGCATTATTTATATATATGTTGCTTTAATTTATGTCACGCGTTAGTAAATATTTTATTTGTTATGGAGACTAACTTCACTATTACTTACGTAAGTCATCTAAAACAACACGATGCTTTCAAGTATATTTTATAATATAAGATAAGATATGTCTCCATTTGTAGCTGAAAATGCCTCTAATTCATGTCCTGACAAAGCCTGCCATCATGTGGACTTCAAGGGCTTCACGTAAAAATATAAAAATATAATAAATGGATTAACATCCTTCATTATTATTTATCATAATTTAAACATATGTTTTAGTACTTATTATACTAAGAGTATTTGCATAGTCGATTAACGTATTTGATATTAAATTATTATTACAATATTTAAGTACTAAGTCCTATATAAGATCCTATAAGGGTTCTGTTTTATTGCTTTCGAGGTACAGAACCCTAAAACAGAAAAAATACACTAAAAAATAAATATAAAAAAATAATTATATTGATAGAAATATATATAAAATTTAAGAATAATATACTATCTGTAAGGTCAGTCGTGGCACAGGGGCACAAAGTGTGACTGTTAAACCGACTGGTAGTGAGTTCGATTCCCACTCGAGGAAATGAAATATTAATTTAAACTTATATTTCCATTTCTTCGCTCTGGTGTCGAGGCAAGGCGCGGCGGAGAGTTCCGTGACTCAACACGCAATGCCTCCAGAATTCGATGGAAAGTGGGGTTACTGAGTGTATTAACACTAGGTTTCCTCTGTCTACTCTGCTGTGTGCGGGATACAGCGTGAAGCTGATTTTATTTTTAATTTGATATATTGTCAGCCTACTAGCTATCTTAACAGAAGTAATTGTAAAGTAATTATTAACAGTAAAAATTTAAGTAATTGTTAATAAAAAAATAAGAGAAAAAAAGAGAAAATTAAAAATTAGTTAAACAAAATAATAAAAAATAAATAAATCCGCTTTACGATGTATTCCACACATAGCGGGGTAGACAGTGGGAACCTAGTGTTAAGACACTCAGTTCCCCTCTTTCCATCGAACTCTGGAGGCATTGCGTGTTGAGTTATTCCAACAAAATAATGAAATTAGAAAAAAATAATAATAAATATATCAGATTTCTAAACGCAGCATACATTCATTATTTTCTAATCTGACAACTGTCATTTAATCAACAAAATAAAAACTATAGTCGAGATTCATAGATAAATATAATCTATTTTCATATATAATTAAATATCGTCTTAAGAGTAATAAAACATAATATTATTGACCATAATAAAAAAGTAAATACCTAATTATATTAGATATATTTTATTGTACGAAGGCGCTCATATTTTAATGGTTTTTTTGGCCTGGGTTTCATGATTTTACTGGTTTTAGGAACACTTGTGGAAACGACAGAGAACGAAGTCGACCTTGGGATCATATCAATTCAGATTTGTACCGTCAGCACTTAATAAACTTATTGTTTATATTTTTTCCAAGACATGTTGAACAATGAGTCGTTCAATAGAATTGCTTGTGGTTGAAACAAGAACCTTACACCGAATTGTTCCAATGCCTCCCGATGAGAGCTGTCTCTTCCATGCTATTGGATATTCTTCGTTTGAGCGTATTGATATACAACAAACTAATAAATTGCGCGAGACTATGGTAGAGTACGTATGTCGTAACTGGAATGATTTAAGTATCTACACTAGCGCTCGAAACGGGAATCCTTACTCTTCTAAAGAAGACATGCTTTGCTTAACTACGTACGGAGCTACTTCCGAAATAAAGGCTGCAGTAGATTTGTACAATACTAGCGGACGCGCGCAGCTTCGCTTGCTTATTGCTTAGGGGTGAATTCTAATAAACTTTGAAACACGTGTTCAATAAAATATTTTTAAGAGTCTCAATTTCAAATTTTATAAAAATCAGTGGCGATTTAAAGATTTTTCTTTATAAACTTCAACCCCTTATTTACACCCCTAGGGGATGAATTAAAATAAACCACGAAACTTATGTTCAATGAAATATTTTTAAGAGTCTAAAACTTCAAATTTTATAAAAATCGGTGACGATTTAAAGATTTTTCCATACAAACTTTCAACCCCTTATTTGCACCCTTAGGGGGTGAATTCTAGAAATCCATGAAACACATGTTCAATTAAATATTTTAAGAGTCTAAATATCAAATTTTATAAAAATCGGTGGCGATTTAAGAATTTTTCCATACAAACTTTCAACCCCTTATTTGCACCCTTAGGGGGTGAATTCTAGAAAACCATGAAACATGTGTTTAATTATATACGTTTAAGAGTCTGAATTTCAAATTTTATAAAAATTGGTAACGATTTCTAAAAAACCTATACAAACTTTCAACCCCTTATTTGCACCCTTAGGGGGAGAATTCTAGAAAATGATGAAACACGTGTTCAATTAAATACTTTTAAAAATCTAAATTTCAAATTTTAGAAAAATCGGTGCCGATTTAAATTTTTTTCCATACAAACTTTGAACCCCTATTTCACCCCTTTAGGGTTGAAATTTTTCAAAATCCTTTCTTAGTGGATGTCCAGATTACGAAAGTAAACTTTTGTCCAAATTTAACGTTTCTACGCACAGCGGTTACGGCTGTGCGTGTGTCTTACCTCAGTCAGTGAGGACAAGTCCTTTTATATATATATATAGATTAAGATAGAAGTGTATTATCGCAATGGTGTCCTACTTGGTTTATTCGGCGAACAGAAATGTCCTATAAGTTTTTTATTGCGCAGCTATTGAGTTTCTTGCCGTAGTAGCTTCCTATAGGAAAAGTACTTGTAATGGCCAAATTGAATAAAGAATATTTTGATTTTGATTACATTATAAACCTTTCTACTTATGATTTCTGTACAAAAAGTAATGATATCCCGTCAAAAACATAAATGTAAAATGAAAGCCAAGTTCAGTAATAAAACATATGCTTTCAGCGATAAAAGAAGTGAGATGTAAATGTATGCCAAGTTCAATGGTCAGTCCTGAAATTTATTTTTAACAATATAATATATTTTATAACAACTGTAAATGCCCATTCTTCTTACAACTTGGAGACTTTATTTATGACTAATATCTGATTTGGCTAGTTTTCAAATTAATTTACATCGATATAAATGAATGTATTCAAATTGTATTCTACTCAGATTCTATTGTAAATTCATAAGAAAACTAGCCAAATCAGATATTAGACATAAATAAAGTCTCCAAGTTGTAAGAAGAATGGGCATTTACAGTTATTATAAAATATATTATATTGTTAAAAATAAATTTCAGGACTGACCATTGAACTTGGCATACATTTACATCTCACTTCTTTTATCGCTGAAAGCATATGTTTTATTACTGAACTTGGCTTTCATTTTACATTTTATGTTTTTGACGGGATATTAGTGTTTTACAAGAAAAAATATTAAGAATTGTAATTTTGTTGTAAAATTTAACTTAAAAAATATGATAATGGATGTTGAAAGAATTAATATTTTAGTTACACAAATGTTTTAAAATTTTAATAAGATTTTAAAAAACACTATATAACTTTTCATTATTATGATTATGTTTGTTGGAAACAAAATTGCTGTTTTAAAATTAGAATTATTTAACTGTTTTTCATTTAATCGGTATAAAGTGCACCTACCTTACTCTGCAGGCATCTATCCTCCCCAGCATTTTCATAGTGGGGCAACTATCCATATAGGTGGGCATCTATCCTCAAAATTAGTGTTTCACGAAAAGCTATTTTTTGCAAAATCTATATTTGATTTGTTAAAAAAAAATATAAGTAATTCATCACAAAGGATTGAGCTAGCTAAATAAATAAAAATGATTCCTATAAAAAATATATTTTATCTAATTAGGTGGACATTTCAAAAAGTAGGGCATCTATCCCGGTTTTACCCTATAAGTTTTGCTTGTAATTTCACGTTGTTTTTTTATAATAACTGCGGCGCCGAACTCCAACCCTCAATACACTACATTTCGAAAATTAGATGCAAAGAGGTATACAGAGTGTCTTAGTAACAGGTTCCCTCTGCCTCCCTCCCCTACTCTGCTGTAGACGGGATACAGCGTGATACTAAACAGAATATAATAATATTTAATAATGGGGATTAAAATATTTCTGTCATTATACTACGTAGATTATGCAAATCATTTCCGTGCCTTTAAAGGATTTATGTTAAAAACGGATTGAATGATGCTTATGGTGACTCCACTTCGTTTGTATAAAAATGCAAAATTAATAATTATATTATGATGACAAAGTAATTTACTTTAACTCATATACTTATAATCACAAAAAAGGAAAATATATATACATTTTAGTATATATGAATAAAATAGATCAAATGTGCGAGTTTGATGGGCCCTCCAAGGATTCCGTATCAATTTTCAAGAATATAATATGTCAAAAAATTACACTTAACCTAAAGAAAAATTTAAAGACTTAAATTTTCAGATGTACACAATCGATTTAGCCATAAATGTAAGCCAGTAATATTATTTTCAATAAAATATTTATAAACTTTTTACGGAATTTTCTTTAAGTGCCAACTTTACTAACTGTAAAGTCGACGGATCACCATTAAAGTGACCCTATAAGGGTTCTGATTTTTTCTTTTGAACTACGAAACCCTAAAAATGAGCAGACGGTTTACTAGTAAATCTATACTTAATTGTATTTTTTGATTTGAATCAACTATACACCATACTTTCTTTAAATATTAATACGAAAATATAGGAGCGTTACGACTTGTTTTTACAAATTTAAAGTGTTATTCCACACTTAAAAAAGAAAAACACTTTTTAGAAAACATACAAAAATTTTAACATAACTGGATTTGAACCCGCACCTCTTTAGAAAATGTCCGATGTACGTATGGCTTGGGCGGTTTCCAAAGAAGGTTTTACGCTTATTCCTGAATATCCGAGTAGAAGAAACCTTATGTTAAGCCATTCCCAGCTTATGAAAAATTAACCCCTTGAATGGGAATCGAATCCACGATCATAGCGCTTATATTCAATTAATCGGTCCATTTTAAAGATATTGCCTACAAATTTGAACACAAAAGATTTTTTATCATAAAAAAATATAAGCATTCAATAAACAAAGCAAAAGCTCTATAAAAGAAACGCCATGTTTTACAACAAACCCTTCAATTTCACGGAAAGACAAAGTAATATAGTGTTGTATTTCATTTTTTGGGTGAAGATAAAAGGAAACAGGCGCATTGTCGATGAACGATGTGAATACGTAAGGGGGTCAGCTGGGGGGCGGGAGGAGGACGCGCGGGGAATCTTAATTCGGTGATACTGCATGTACGTGCAGATGTGGCTCATACGGCGGTAGTGGGTTCCAATTACACCAGAATGCGTTATATTAATTTCCTCGCTTTCGTAATAAAACACAGTACGGTGATGATTATTACCATTTACGATTCACGGGTAATGGACTGTCTTATTACAAAGTTTCCTCTGATATACGGAGGAAGCGTGAAGTACCATTTATAAGGTTTTTAACCATCAAGTTATTGTTAAGATTTATCGTACTGGTAACGACGTAAAGCTCGGCGTTGAACTCCTGCAATCACGCAATACCTCGATAATTAGGCTGAAAATGGGAATCGGTAATGTCCATAACAAAAGAGTGTCTATGTGAACACTAGGTTCCTAGGATTTCTCTTTTTTCTCTGCTATGTACAGTATATAGTATAAAAGTAAAAAAAAAAATTGTCCAAAGTATTTTACTTATAAATGTAGAAAATAATGTAAAAATACATATTGCAAAAGACAATTCTTTAAAGCTTACCGAGAAAACTCAACCAAATTTTATTTTATTCATTTTATCTTAATGACAAAATAATATAAGGAAACACGCCTGCCACTTACCGTGGGTTATTCTCAGTCGGAGAAATGGGAATACAACCGTTTAGGAAATACAAAACAGAGTAGAACAAGCCACACTTTATAGCTTCAGGAACAGTGTCGATAAGCGTCTGTAGCGAATGCTGAACTAGCCCCCGCCGCCGGTCACTTGCGACAAACTCGGAACACGAGCTCTGAATTACAATGACAGGGTAGCCCTGGCCCTGGCGCGGAGGGCTGGTGAGGGTGTCACATAAGGTTTAGATGTTCTTTGTAAGGGTTCATTCTGTTTCCTGTTGGTTGACTTATGTTTTGCGTCTGGACTAATTTGAATACGTTTTAAAGAGAAATATAGAAAAGTTAAAAAATTAAGAAAACGGGGCGTTGAGTTCCACCACTCAACACGCCTCCAGACTTCGCCAAAATGTGGGGATCAGGACCCTAATGACAACGTAGAATCTTAAAACTAGGTTCCTAGGTTCAATCTGCCTACCCTGCTATATTCAAGCTACAGTGTGAGGGTATAAAACAAATGAAAAAAGGAAAATCTTACGATAGTTAAAACAAATAAAGCTTCGAATTATTATTTAATTATTGTTAGGTAAAAGGTCTTCTAAATTCTGAAATATCAAGTTTTTACCTATACTAAATTTATTATAAATAAGAAAATTATCGAAAGTATCTACTTGTTAATAAGGAAAAAAAACAATAAGGAAAAAATATATGTGAAATGAACAAAAAACTTGGGCATTTATTTGAGAAGCTTTAGAACTTTCACTTACTTCAATACATATGTTTGTGGCAAATCATTATTGGCGTTCACTCGAGGGAAAACTTATCCTAAATGTAACTTCAGCCAACATCATATACAAATGCTCGTATTCAAAGTAATATAATTGATGGCTTCGAGAACATACTCGTATTTTACCTGACTGTACACGCAACAGCTTAAGATTTAAATCCAATACAAATTATTTTAACATTAACATTACAATTAGCGTTGCCAAACTATCGATTGTTTCGCAATCCATAGTATTCTACAAAAGCCTATGTGATCGATAGGACAATCGATAGTATCGATATTTTCGATAGTATCGATACTATCGATTGTTTTGTACTATCGATTGTATGCTAATTCGCGATAGTATTAAATATGATTCTTAAGCATAGCTACAAGATGAAATGAAAAGAACAAGAAACATTTTTGTTATATTTCTTTTGTTTTTTCATATTTTGGTGAAAAGAAAGATACTTAACTTAGCATGCCGTCGATAATTCACAATAAATACTATCGTTTCCAAGAAATTCAATAGTACTTTCAATAGTACTATCGATACTATCGATAGTATCGATATCTTTCTGACTGGGAGATACGATACTATCGATAGTATCGATAGTATTGCATTTGTCCGATAGGTACTCTAGGTACTCTTTTGAACTATCGATAGTTCAATACTATCGAAAATATCGATACTATCGATTAAAATATCGATAGTCCTACTATCGGACAACTATTGATAGTCGACTATCGATCGGCAACACTAATACAATAACATTTAATTTACAAATTTTAAGACCTTAGCTCACAATACTGCATTAGACCAGACGCGATGTTCAGGTTCATCATTGAACATGTCACGTCTTGAAACTTGGGGGAATGAAGTGTCTCAGAGGTTGCCACTGTAGGCAGAGGCAGAGCCTTATTATACGCGGGAAGCAGCGTAAAGGAACACAAAATTCAAAGTCTGATAAAAAGTGATCGAAAATATAAAACTAAAGGGATTTCCGTTAGTTTCGTCAACCCTGCCCGTGTAATGGACACTCCTCCACCCCGCCCCGCGTCGTCTATACTTTGCCAAACTTATTATTTGTCATTAGAGGTCTCTATATAAATAAATTGATTTCGTTTCATTTCCCTCTTGTATTATATTTTGATTAACATTATATAGAATCGAAGCTCTTTTATTTAGAACGTGACGGAAATTTTGTACGTAAGATGAGACAGATAAAGTAATACCACATACGATATTGTCAATATTGACGGATGTACTAGTTGCTGCCCACAACTTTGTTTACGTTAAGTGGGTTTCAAAACATAAAATCCTATCCCCGTGGAATTTTCGGGAAATCTTTCTCTCCTCTTAGTGCTCCAATACGAAAAAAAAAAGAACCTCCATTAAAATATCTGCGTTTTCTGCTGCCTAGTTTAAGTTGCGCGGTGTCTTTCAGTCACTCGGTAATCGTTCGAGTTTAAATACATTTTTTTTTGGTTCCCGCACGTCAGGTAGGGAGGGAACCTAGGAATCTAGTGTTTAGATTTCCCTTTAGGATACTTTCGCCCCCCATTTTTTACCAAATATTAGAGGCATTACTTTATTTACACGCCACAACTACTAAATAGATTTAAATGAAACTTTACAATAACATAAATCAAAATAACACATAAGCTACAATTAGTATAAAATTTGTATAATTAAGTTATAATGTAAGAACAAATTTAAGCGGGAGAAGCCGCGTTCAGGTCGCTAGTCTTAAATATATATGGCCGAAGGCAAAATTCATCACCGTTACTTCTATTATGAGTTAATCTTCGCCTATTACCGCATAAAGCCGCCCGACCCGCGTCACGCTGCGTGGACTCGTATAGTGGGGCTGTATGGGGTACGTGCTTATTTAATTTACCCCTTGTCACGGGATTACGCGTATAATACGGTCTTACGTCGGTTTAACTACTTATTGCGGTTACGTTTGGTAATTTGTCACTTACGGTGTGTAGGGCGGCGTTAAGTTCCGTCACTTGAACTGTTTCCTTAGACACCTTTTAGATTTATACTTAGTAAATTATACTATGGCTTGTGACGTGTTTGGAACCGCTTATCGGATTATTATTCAAATTATTCAAGTTGTGACTGGTAACTCAAGATCTTTTATAAATTCAGATAATTTATATTTGACCATCAAAAGGTTGTCGACGGCTCACTGAAATCTAAAAAACTCTAAAAAAACACATTTACATTACAAAAGGATATTTTAACAACTCCACCGTCACGTAATATACGATTAACTCATTCAAGTAAGCTTTTCTTCTCATTTAGATTTCCCAATCAAAAGGCTGTAAAGCGTCCCTCTCGTGATTCGCAAATCGCGTCCAATGTCCCGTGCACCAATTACCCTGAGCTGCCGGCGAAGCTTTACATGGAAATTGTTTATTACATTACTAGTTAAGTCCCGTGATTCCGTCCGTGATGGTTCCTATCAACACAACGTTTGCGTTTGACTTTTGATTTTGTTTGCTTGGAGAAATAGGTAATTGGAATCTTGCATTGTATGTTGTGTGTGTTTATGTCGTAGAGGCCAGTCGTGGCGCAGGGGTACGAGCGTACACCTGGTGATAGGTTGTATGTTCGAGTTTTAATTTCCTCGCTCTGGTAACGGGGTAGAGCGCGGCGTTGAGTTCCCCCACTCAACACGCAACGTCTCCAAATTCAGCGGAAAGTGACCCATTCACGACGTGCTTTCCTCTAAAATGGAATAAAAACCAAGTAAGTTTCTTAAACTTACCTGGTTTTGAATAGGATACGAGGGAGTAATTGGGGCGCTAACTAGCAATTATTAAACATATCTGCCTTTAAGTGAACTTAAGACGCTGATACTTGCATTTGGTAGCTACTTATTAGGTTGCTACTGGGGTTATGGTAGACCTCTCACGGCTCACGTAACCCTGGCCTGTGGCGGCCGAGGAGGAGCGTCGTGGGTAGTGTGGACAGGTTACATCTGCCGGTCTATGAATCCCACATAAACCACTCGATCCCCCACTCGGGTGGCGTTCCTGAAAAAGGGTTTCTTCACGACAAAAAGTCACTTACTAGGTTTTGAAATGGGACAGCCAGAGTCTGTACTTGATGGCCTGTAATGGAGGGGAAAGAATATCATATATGTATTTCCTTTACTAAGAAAATTGCAAACATAAAAACGTCTTTATTATGTGAATATTAAAAGGATTCTACTTAATGTTAAGCTTATAACTGAATATTGCTCTACATATTACGGGTCATAGAATAATTTAATTATGAATATTTCATTATGCATACTATGGTTCAATGATGAATTACTCATATTATTAAGATTTTTTTTTATATTACATATTTAAACTAGTTAATCGTCTGCAACTTTGCTAGCGTGGCTTTTGAAACGTAAAATATTCGTTAGTAGTTAGTTCTATAGTTTTTCCCCCGTTTCCGTTGGAAATTTGATTTCCATTCCATTCCATTTGTTTTCTAAGTACTAATTGTATCTTAGTACTATTCTACACTTATTAATCTACATACATTCTATATTTCACTGTATTTTTTCCTGCTCTTAGTACTAGTTAAGAAGATTAGATTTATCATCATTCAGCTCGTCATTAGATTTATCATCTGATAAAGAATGTCTGCGTAATAGCAATAAGTAGAGAACACTGCGATATATCTCTCTATATTCTATGCGAACACTAAAATTCTGTTATAATATCTGAATAAGGATATTACAATACCCGCGGTGGAACCACTCGGAGTTGTGAAAGTAGTATCAAATTTAGTCTTAACTCGTGTAATTGAGTTGCATCGAAATACGCGAGTTGTTGAGTTCACTTTGAAATCAAAAGTTTGTAGTAGACCAGTTCTAGATATTATATTATAACTTATTTTTATATGTAAAAGAAATGATTTTGTTAGTGAATTGCACCAGACATAGACGTGCAATTAGAACATATTTAACAGCACTCGCAATGAGTGAGGGTTTGAATACTACAATAATTTACTTTTCCATATCGTTCTCAGAAAAAGATGGGGAACCATCAGTGGTAGTTGACGCATCAGAAAACTAAGCACCGGCATAATGCGCAACGACCTCAGTTTGCCTAGTACAATATGTTTGAACTGAAAACATTGAACATTTAGAAAAACAAGTAGAATTTACAAAAACGATTTCAATTTAGTAAGCAGAACAGACCATTACATCATTGCCCTATGAATAATTCACACAGAGACATACCCTCCTATCTGGATATAGGAACGTATCGACGGAGTTCCCACTCGCGGTCGTTATTGTTCGAATAAATACAAGTGTTTCAGAAATAACATTTATTTGATTACAGCTATTTGTGCAGTGTTTGAGCGATATGTTTGTTTGTGATAGTAGAGTTATTGACGATTATCGTTACTCTTGGGGAAGTAACGATAAATATTTGGTACAATAGTTTATTTTACTGTTATGTTTCATCTACCTTCACTTTTATCTTATAACTTAGAATAAAAAGTACTTAAATATAACATTTTTAACATTTTACTCTTACTTTAAATAGAGTCATAAGGCTTCAAGAGAAATATACATTATTTATTCATTAAAATAATCTACAATTGAAAGTTAGTAACTAAAGTTTGATTAATTATACGACACCTACATAAAATAAAAAATATTAAATATTTCTTTCCATCGAGCGGGAATCAAACCTACAACCATCACATTTACACTTTGACGATGTCTTATTACGCTACGATGGCCTCGTAAAATGGAATAAAACACAAAACTTCAAATATAATATGAATTTCCACAATAACAACTCCATTTCCCACTTTTATTACTTTTAGCGTGAATCATTCTAACGTAATAACTTTAATTCGCAATAAATGAGGCGGGGGGGAGGGGAGGGGGGATATCAGTTAATTACATGTAACGAGTGCGATCCCAAAATTTTATGAATCATTTGAGTAAATACCGAACATTATGTTGTTATTAGATAATCACCGTTGTATTGCGCTATAACACGTTGTAATACAGCTTTTGGAGAGCCTTGGTAGTCATTTTTGAAATATGAAACGTATCATTTTTTTCAGCTTCACGCTGCAACGCACACAGTAGGTTAGGCAGAGGGAACTTAGTGTTAAGACACTCCGTTCCCCACTTTCCGCCGAATTTATGGAAGCGTTGCGTGCTAAGTTGCGGAACTCAACGTAAATTTAATTTCAAACAAATCTGTTCTGTTTCCAATAGACGTGGGTTCCGATCCCGTTATGTTAAAATATTTGTACGTTTTTAAAAAAATAAAAATGATATTCTCCTTTTTTCACTTATTTTGCACGTACAAATATGAAGCTACGTTTTGCCTGCAAGAATTTAAAAATGCACTGTACTTGGCCTACTGACACTTGAAAATTGCTCTTAATAATTTTAACTTAAAAATAGAAAACATGGTTGTTTTTGAATTCTTTTGAAGAACATTAACTAGCTTTAGACAGCTTTAAGCTGAAAAAAATATATTTTCTTAATCTGTAATTTATGTCTTATAAAATAATGTCACCCTCGACATATATTATAAGTTTAATTAAAAAAATAACGTAATATAAATAATAATGTTAAAGCCGTCATAGTGCACAACGTGTGACGGTAACGTGTTTATGTGACGGTTGTGGGTTCGATTCCCACTCAGGGCCAAAGCAGGCAATGCGTTGATATTCGCCACTCAACATGTAATACCACAAAAAATCGCGGAAACTTGAGAACGGCGTGTCTTAACACTACCCTCTGTCTACGTAAGCTGAGTAAAAAATGATCAAGCTGAGTTGTATACAGGCTGTGACATTACAGCAAAGTTTGCCCAATGCAAGTTCATTTGGGATTTGTTGTTTTAGTTCTGAATTTACTCGTTTGTTAATTATGAGAATTACCGATACAACACGAGGTAACGGAGCGGACACACACACACACACACACACACTATAGATATATCATACAACGGATGGATATTAACGTTCACTAATTGTATAAATTATGTACTCGTATGTTTATACGAGTACGTCGATATTGATGGTGACGCTAGAAATATATCTGAGATTATTTCTCTATAATTTAGGTTTAAAGTTTTGTGTTTGTAAGTGTATATCTGCTCCACGCTGTATCCCACATGTAGCAGGATAGGCAGACGGACCCTAGTGTTAAGATACTCCGTTCTCAAGTTTCCGCTGAATTCTGGACATTGCTTGTCAAGTGGCGTAGCTGAACGCCGCGTTCTGCCTCGACACAAGAGCGAAAGAATAAAAATATAAATTAAATAAATATTTCGTTTCCTCGAGTGGCGATCGAACCCATAACGAGTCGATTTCACAGTAATACGTTGTGTTGTACGCCACGACTGGCTTGACTAAACGTCTTTTAATGGGGAACAACACTATCCTTTCATTACCGTATGGCGGTACTTAACGCCGCGCTTTGCGTCAAACCCACAACGAGTTTACAGCTGCATGCTACAATTTAAAAGACGAGGCTGTCTTGCCCCTGCTCTGCTCTGCTCTTTTGGTCTTGCTGTGTTATTACTTTTATTAGTACATAAGTATATTTAAGTCCCACGCACAGAGAGATATAGAGAAAACTTAATATTTAGACACTCCATTACCAAGCCTCAAACCAAGACATTAATAAAAACATTTATTCAGTTTTATTATCGTCTAATAAAATTTCAAGCCCCAAACCCCAATGCATTCTGTAAACAAAACGAAACGCATACGAGATGCGGCGATAAATTATCTACAAACATATTCACGTTATTTATATTTATGGCACACTAGTGCTTGTACGTGACTTTGCTTGTATTGAATATTCTTAGTTATACCATTTTAGTGAGCGCTACTTTAAAATTCTATGTATAAGGAATATTTGTATGTAAATATTGAACGTTGTAGTATTGAACTCTGGTGACGAGGCAAAATAACTTCTCTACTTAACACGGAATGCCTTAAGATTTCAGCAAAAAAGTAGGGAGCAGTGTCTTAATGGAAAACAAAGTGTGCTAATACGATGTTCCCAGGTTCCCGCTGCCTCCCCTTTTTTGTTCAGGATATATATTGAATTTACCACGACCTTGTTGTAGAAAACAGGGTACAGGGTAATATAACCTAATTTTAAGACATATGTATTGACTAACGAAACTTAATACCCCATATTATCTTGTTAACAAAGTTTATATGTGTACATAAAAATAATGAATTCCCTTACGTGGAAATGGAATCCACAACCGTCACGCTAAAAGTCAGAAAATAATATTACTCTTGAATAAAGCTAAACCTAATATATAAGTATATAATTAGCCAGATAATAATTTGAATGGCGCACACCTCCTGGCGCTCCCGTCGCAGATAAACGAGGGACAAGAAGGTAACGACTAACGACCGGCAACTCAATTAAACGGAAGCATCTAACGAGGCGTTATCTCGTTGGGTCACACTCGCACACTTTCTTATGTTGTATGAAAAGCTATATTATATGTAGCATTTTAACTTCATGCTGTATACAGCTGGGTAAGTAGAGGGAACTTAGCTTTAACTCGAGATATTAGAATTTTTTTTATTAGAGCAAGGACGTGAAAATAATACAGCCCCCAAGTGGGAATTGTACTTATATACATTTGTCGTGTTTACAGTCAGACGCTGTGATACTGCACCACGATAACCTCCACATATGTATACAAATATTTGTTTAAATATATTGTAAAGATATAGTTTGAGGCGATCAATGGTTATACATTCAAATACTAAATGAATTAACGATCTCCAGGTAAAGTATCAAAAGTGAAAAGTTGCAAGTATCTATTATTGACGTTTGAACTACTAAGACTGACTTAAAAACCGTGACAATATATTAAAAAAATCAAAATATATATATATTTATTCCCCACGGACGTCCGTCCGTCCGTCCCACTAATTCCGTTTAATCCCCGGACTATTCGACGTCCGCATTAAGAGAGAGTAAATTACCGATCTTCCGCGTCGCTACCTCTTAGTTACGGACTGATGGTGGGGACGGTTGAGGTTTTATAAGTAATAGTGTAAATAAAGGCTGAGCTCGACGTTGAGTCTTCATGATTGAGTGAAAAGTGGGTAACGGAAGTGTTTTTTTTAAATATTTTTTTTCTTTTAAAATTTATGCTATTTCCCACAAACTGTTAAACAAACAAACTGCTACTCCATCCCCCATCATCCGCCCAATTTTCCAAACATTGCGTGTTCAGTGACGGAACTAA
Source organism: Heliconius melpomene melpomene (assembly GCA_000313835.2). Classification (NCBI taxonomy): domain Eukaryota; kingdom Metazoa; phylum Arthropoda; class Insecta; order Lepidoptera; family Nymphalidae; genus Heliconius; species Heliconius melpomene. Next base: position 43,306 of record HE669188.1, on the reverse strand, counting down.
ATATAATCTATATATATAAAAGGACTTGTCCTCACTGACTGAGGTAAGACACACGCACAGCCGTAACCACTGTGCGTAGAAACGTGAAATTTGGACAGATGTTTACTTTCGTAATCTGAACATCCACGAAGAAGGGATTTTGAAAAATTTTAACTCTAAAGGGGTCAAATAGGGGTTGAAAGTTTGTATGAAAAAAAAATGTAAATCGGCACCGATTCTTATAAAATTTGAAATTGAGATTTTGAAAAGTATTTAATTGAATACGTGTTTCACCGTTTTCTAGAATTCACCCCCTAAGGGTGCAAATAAGGAGTTGAAAGTTTGTATAGATTTTTTTTTAAATCGGCACCAATTTTTATATAATTTGAAATTCAGACTCTTATAAGTATTTAATTGAACACATGTTTCATGGTTTTCTAGAATTCTTCCCTTAAGGGTGCAAATAAGGGTTTGAAAGTTTGTATGGAAAAATTCTTAAATCGCCACCGATATTTATGAAATTAGAAATTTAGACTCTTAAAAATATTTAATTGGACATGTGTTTCATGGTTTTTTAGAATTCACCCCCTAAGGGTGCAAATAAGGGGTTGAAAGTTTGTTTGGAATAATCTTTAAATCGCCACCGATTTTTATAAAATTAGAAATTTAAACTCTTAAAAATATTTCATTGAACACATGTTTCATGGTTTAATAGAATTCACCCCTAAGTACGCAAGCGAAGCTGCGCGCGTCTGCTAGTTAATATATGAAATATATGTAAACAAAAAAGAATAATATTTTTTCGAAGAAAACACTCATTTCGCCGAGTACATTTCATGAAAAGGTATAGAATATTTAAAGGGTCTGAGTTATTATATTTTTACAGAGCATTCGTCCATTTGGCTTTTACTTTCCAGAGCGAGTCGAGACTCTTAACCAAGTAATTACATTAAGAGAGATGGCTCATTTGCATTTGTCACTCACTAACAAAATTATAATTTTCGTCTCGGTTACAGTTTCGTTATATTAAATTAGCTAGCTACTTACTTATATTTTGCTTTTTATATAATCTAAAACAAAACGCGACGTTGAGTTACGAAACTCAACTCGCAATGTCTCGAATTCGGGCGGAAAGTGTAACACAGAATGTCTTAACTCTGTTATAATAAATGTGCTTGTGAGAAAAAGCGTTAAATTAAGAAAATATAATGAAAATTCAATTAAATTGCTTTTAAGATTATAACGATAGTTGTGAATTCAAATACCACTCGTAAAAATCTGTATTGTTTTGGTTTTTTTTAGCGACACGCTGTACCTTAAGAAGAGGAAACCTGGGAACTTACTGCTAAGACACTCTGTTCATCGTACACACTCCGCCAAATTCTTGAAGGGTTGCGTGCGAGTATCGGAGCATAATTATACAATTTTAATATTTAATCGTCGTACATAAAATAATGTAAGTAAATAAAGAGATTACAGAATTATTCATACGTATATTCTATACAGGAATTACACCTTCCGTATCTGCATGTACCGTACACTCGTGTAAGGAGAACTTCAACAAACTTGATAAAGCTGATTCCAGCTCACGTTTCAAACTGCTTGCTGATGGGATGAAGACGTTTTAATTTGTCTTTAATCACCTCTCACCTCCGCCCTCGCCTCGCTCTGTGTGTTTAAAGTTGTACCAAGAAGTTTGTTAGAACAGTGTGTAATTAGGTTTGTACACTTAATTTAAATGTGATAACAATTAAATAATTAATTGTAGGGAGTTTTAACTGCCATTCAACTATATAATAGGAGAGATATTTTAAAAAAAATACTGTTAAGACACTCAGTTTACCTGTTTTAGAGTGTTATGCTATTCTTTATCTGTCCACATTCAGAAAAACAAAACGTTTTTAAAAATATTGAACTATATAGAAAATCTTGCCCGTGCTTACATTTAAAATATACTTTTTAATGACATGAAAAAGATATGTAAAAAATTCTCCACTAATCGCTACTTTTAAAAATTAAAAATAATTTCCTCATTTCCCTTAAACTTAAAAATAAAATTATTAGTTTAGATCTAGGATTGATAGTTTATTTTTAGGATTATAAAATGAAACAATAAAACAATAAAAGGTAAATGTTTATAATTTGTCTTTTTAGCTTTACGCTGAATGCCGCATATAGCAGGGTAGGCAGAAGGAACCGAATGATAAATAACTCCGTTTCCAAGTGTTCGCCAAATTTTCGAGGCATTGATCATGATCCACCATAACCAAATACGAAATTACTAACAATATTCCAAATAATCTTATCTTATCCATATTTTAATTAAGAATATTTTAATCTAATTAAATAATCTAAGATCTTCTCTTCCTTACTAACATTGTGTAGAACCATCAATAATAATAATAAACGTCTAAACTACTCGCAACACCGACATCAGACACCGGAGGAGGTCTCGAAGCGAAGGTCAAAGCTCGAGGCGTTACACAAAACGTTAATTAAGTTATTGAAACTTGAATAATGGAATATCGATTATGTGCTTAAGGCTACTTTAATCGAATGGATAGAAATTTACATGAAACACGGCCAGATTGTCAAAATTACTTTACAACTAGTTAGCGAGAGACCTAGAATTTCTGTAGTATAGAATTTCTGTAACATATTTAGGTTCTTAATATTTTTAGTGCTACTCCTTACGTAGAGAGGATTTTTTTTGAAAACGTATAAAAAAATTGAAACCTCGCTTCTTGAAAACCTAGTCGTAGCGCTCTGACCACTGAGCGATACTATCTTATACAGATATGTCGAAATTCTTATACGCTTTGTAATTTATTTATGTTGTTAGAGGATCTGTAGGAAGATTTACATAAATTTTTGTCCATATGTTGCTTTTAGTACTTTTTTATATTAAATAATTTTATCTAGAGACTCAAGTGCGTGTTTGACCGATTTATCTTATTGTTATATTATAGCCCAAATATACAAAATCATAGTATTTTCTTGATGTATAAGCCATATTACTGTAGAGTTTACTTTAAGTCAAAACTAAAGTACGTGTTCTGATAGTAAAGAGAATCCTTCACCTAAATAAAACCTACTAGAGTTACATTTCTAAATTCAAACCAAGCGAAGCATATTTGAAAAGCTATTAAAATAAAAAAAGTAATATATTTTTACATTTTCAATAGAAGCTATAGTTACATTTTACTTGGTTCATTGAAATCATGAAATAGTTTTTCCGAATAATCCATTTTTATAATAACCACTTTGTATAGAACTGAATGAACCTCGCAAAAAATATATTCATATAAACGACTGTCAGCGTCCTTTGAAATATGACAAAATCAAATTTAATAAAAAACTGCATTACTTCTTAAATGAAATATTGAAATATAAAAATATTTTTGCTTTTTCCCACATGACAGAGTAGAAAGAAAGAACGTGGCGTAAAAACACTCCGTTATCTATTTTCAGCCCAATTTTCGATAAATTGTGTGTTGTGTGGCGGAACTCAACGCCGCGTTCTGTCCTGTTAGCATATCGAGTAGCGCATCCAGACAGATGCACATGATTCTAACTACGTACCACAAATTACCTAATACTTTAACAAGCTCACAAGTCGTAATTAAATAACTAAATTGTCAAATAGAACCAAACCCTGAAGTTATAAGTGATATCGAAAGTTCGAACATCATCATCATCATCGTCAACTTTCTGACGCCCACTGTTGGACAACTCAAAGATCAAAAGGACCGAGTTAAAATGGGCCCACATGGGAAGCACGAGCTTTTAAATAAAAAAGAATCATAAAAATCGGTCCATTTAGTCGAAAGTTTTGATGTAATAAACAAAAAAAAAGACGGATTGGGATCGGAAGTCGATTATAAAAATACAAAGTAAACATTAAAGAAAAAACCTAATCTCAATCAAAGGAAATAAGCAAAGCTTAAAGTTATTTTTTAGTCATTTCGATGTTCACCTGCAACTGGTTTCTATTCCGATTTAAAAACGAACTGCAAAACTTTAGCTCAGTGAAGTAAAGTAAGTCCCGCGAGAGAAATGAGACGCGCCATTAACTAAACAAACTTTTATGAAAACGAACGGAAAACAATAGGTTATTAGATTTTTTACTTATTCTAGAAAACGACTACTTTGGTATTATTTTAGTTAAATAACTAAATCTATGTGTATACTTATTATTATAAAGCTGAGGAGCGTGTTTGTTTGATCGCGCTAATCCCAGCAAGTACTGTTGAAAAGAATACTTAGTGGTGTCCATTTATCGAGGAAGCCTAGACTGTAATAGTCTGTCTGTCTGTCTGTCTAGGCCATATTTGTCTGTCAGACTCATCTCGAGTACTTAGAATGTGCCTTACAAAACTCTTAGTTATTTCACTAAATAGACGAAGTCGAAGGCAAAAGCTAATATTATATATATAATAAAAACAATTCCAACCGTTTCACTATAATATCTTTGATATTACTTCTAAATCATTCTAATCCCAGCGTCCCTTAAGGACATTATAGCTTATTTATCATAGAAAGTGTGTGTGACCTTGCGCTCGCGGAGCAAGTCCTGTCCCTCGAGAGAAATGGAAACGCGTCATTAACTCACGGTCCTCGGAGACGTGTTGCTGGGAGTCCGCCCAAATATTAGTATTGTATTACTTAAATAACTGGAATAAACGCTTTTAGGATTTATTAAAGTGATAATAATTTATTATTTTTTTAGGTCTCCATTTTTTTCCTAGCGGGGTAACCAGAAACGCATCCAACGCTTCATCAGCCAAACTCGGAATTTGTTTGGGAGATTTGTTTTTATGTTATCTTATTTTTTTTTTATTTATTTTAATTTTTTTTGTCGATTCAATAATGAAGCTTACCATTAAAAGTAATGAGTCTAACATATATTATTAAAAAGTATTTTTTGCTTAACGCTGTATTCAGTTTATAGCAGATTGTTGAGGTTAAAGCACTTCGTTTGCTACTTTCCTATCTTAGTAGGTTTCCTATCCAAGACATTACTATTGAGTCACAGAGCTCAAAACCGAGTTTTGTCACCAGAGAGAGGATATGAAAATATAAAAAAATTGATCCCACTAAAGCGACAATCCACAACGAAATATAATTTATTAAAGAAATTTATTAGTAAATTCTCTATCCCCAAAAAACTAAATAATAGCCTAAATAGGTTACATTTGTTAGGTTGCTCGCTAGCACCGTTACATACGATGCTGACACAACTGTAACTTCCACAACATGTTCTTCAAACGCTGACGTAGTTTTTGTTCCAACTTGCTGACAATCTGGCAACTCACAACTTTACATATCGAGTTAGTGTAGTTCCCCACACTCCTGTTTGGAGGTTTTCTATAGATTACTATAAACAAAGATATGTTTTATATTATTTAACTATTAGATGATTTGTAGAATAATAAGATATACATATATTAAAAACATATATTAACATATTATCATGAGGATATGAGGCCCTCGTGATCCAGTAGTGCAAGGGTGAGCATGTTAATATGACGGTTGGAGGTTCAATTCGTCCATACCCTTGCTCTGATAAAAAGGCAAAGAACGACGTTAAATTCAGTCACTCATCACGTAATGCCATGTGAATTTGGTGGAACGTGGGAAAATGTCTTAATAAGAAAATATATATTATGTTGATAAGTACAAAAAAATATTTTGCAAAGATACTGATAATGTATGTTAATACCTATGAGGATATTTATTCAACATCAGAGGCTATCGTGGTGCAATAGAACAGTGTAGGCTATTTTTGTGAATTTGGCCTCCACTCATGGCTGAAGAATTAATAATATTCATTTTCCTAATTTGATAAGGCAGAAGTGCAGCGTTCAGATCCGTCAGCTTCGCTCAACATATAAGATCTGGAATTCGAACAAAGTGCCTTTACATACTATCCTAGATGTAGGATAGAACGAGAAGCCGATAGAAATCTTTATCAGATAACTTAAATATAAGTTAACAGAAAGTTATCAAACAGTTTTGAAACACGTACTGAGGTCTGGTTAAAACTTTTCTCATTGTTAGTATTGTTTTTTTAACATAATCAATAGATGTTGCACTATCACGAGAATTGCACTTCTCATACATATTTGCAAAGAAATAATTAGAAAGTAATCAATCACTCGAGTGGGGATGAACCTCTACCACCCTTCACGTTTACGTTTACGTCAGTTACTGTACGAGTGTGTAAAGTAAAATCATCTAATTTTAATATTCTATGAAGATAGTACTCATGATGACCATCCCATAACATCTTATAATAATAAAACGTTTTAAAATTTAATTTAATTTTGCCAAAGAATGTTTCAATATTCAGATTGTGAGAGTCACGGCCGTTCTTAATTGGTGCGTCAGTTTTGCACAAAAACGGTGGTGGATGTAATAAATGGATGATCTTGCGTAAAATTTTGTTGGATAGATCAATACACCATGAAGCGGGCAAATTTCAATTTGAGACGAGCTTAATAGAAGCTAGTGCGGTAAGTAAATAAAATAGTTATATTTAAAAATCGGATCAAATGCGAGTCAGGTTTTTGAACCGGATTTTTCAAAACCAAAAACCGTAACTGCTAGCCTTCCTGGACCGATGAACTAGTAGATAAAAATATTTCTTCAATTTAAACCAGTTGTCCCTGTCTTTAGTGCGTTCAACCAAATAAACTCTCCAGCTCTATGACATTAGAGCAGATACAAATTAAGAATGTAAAGAGAAAATAAAATATAATTTCATTTAAAATAAATTATATTAAATTTCTAAATAAATCTGATAAAAGAACAAATATATATTGCAGAAAATATTTACAGTAGGATAACAATACCGCCTCGCTTCCTTTACACAGTTATTGTATTAGAGCATTATTACAGTAGGTACCTACAGCGAGTATTGTTCTTCAAAACAATATCTTTATTTTCTAATATCCCTCGACTTGGATGGTTCATTTTGATAGTATATTATAAAATAGTTTTATGTAAGTCATGTTTAATGTACTCGTATAGTAACACGACGTTAATAGGTCAATGTCAGTCTCTGACTGATATACGATATCTAGTTCGACAATTACGTTATTTTCATTTTTCAGCACTCAACAAGAAAGACTAGGCGTCTACTATGCTATATTCGTATATGGCAGGGTATACTTTTTAGTTTATTTTATTTATTGGAATTTTTAGCTTCACCATTTTTTATTTTATTTTTGGTATCACTTCCTTTAGCAACATGTTTAGAATTATGACAACGTATACTAATGGCGACATATTTTTAAATGTATTTTTAAAAAAATCTACATCGTATTATTACCAAGCCCAACATATTGTGACGCATGCAAGACATCGTCTCTAGCAGCCCGCTGCAGGTTCCCGAACTTCTCCGCGAAGTTGCCCCGAGATTGTTAAAACGTAGCGCCTGTTACCAACTTTGCGAGTTATTTTGTCATAATATAACCAAACCATGGTTGATACGAGGGGAAAAATGAAACAAAATTTACTGAATGGATTTATAATTTGAGGAAAATTTCTTTCTTTATATTATGCGTAGCATTTTCAAAGTGTTATTACATACTACGGCTTTCCTTAGGAAGATAAGAACGTATGGCTAAGAGGTCAGAACGGTTGAAGAGTTTTCAAGATGCGCAAGTTCGACTTCCGCTACGTTCACATATTTAATTTAATATATTCTACTATAGACCACGCGGGCGAAGCCGCAGGTAAAAATTATTGTATAGAAAAAGCAGTTATCCAGTCGAATAGGCCTCGTGGCGTCGCAACCTTCTCAATTTTAATAAGAGGCGTAATAACTCTTTACAACTTTATTTTAATACTCTTTGAAGTTAAGTTCGATATTGTAATTATTTTTAAATTAAATATTCACAAATTTTATTAGCTATTATCATAAAATGGCTGAAATATTTTTAATATCTTCTGGTGCCTTATTTCTTAAAAGTAGTATTTAGGGAATAAGATAATAAATTATTTAATCCACACCTATATTATAAATTCGAAAGTAACTCTGTCTGTCTGTCTGTCTGTCTTTTACGCAATCAGGGACAAACCGCTAATTTAATTGTGATAAAATACTCATATAGAGATACTTGAGGGTCTCGGGATGAACATAGAATACTTTTTTTTCTCATATTTGTAATATTTTCGATATATACGAATATATTAAAATATTTATTAATTTGACATGCAATTTATTCCGCCATATTAATAACAACCGTCGTTGCTAAGCAACGATTCGCAAAGTTTGTTGTTATAAAACGTCACCCAAAATGAGCTTGCTTAACGCATCTCTCTATTGAAAACCGAAAATAATTTCATAAATATATTTAATAAATAATCGTATAGTTGAAGCGGGCGTAGCCGCGTCCGGGCCCACTAGTAAAAAAATAAATTTAAGTTATAACTTTTATATTATATTTCTTCCTTTAACTTGGCTGTGGTAATAAGACTTTGAATATTAATATTATTAAAATATGATTGTTTCAACATTTATACATTAATTTTTTTTATATTTAAATAGAAAACCTCTTTGTGTTCCCATACTATTCCTAATCGACTTTCCTACATGTCAAATTTCAACGGAAGAAAGACATACAAATATTACCAATAGATTTGAATATTTTAAGTCTCCTTAGTAGTTTAAGGATCTTTAATTATTGTATATATTTTTTACGCTATATCTCGGACAAAGCGACTTACCCGCCCGAGATAGAGGCAGACTGTGTCCTCTTTACTCTTTACTTTTCCGGTGAATTTTCTCGGCATTATATAAAGGTTAAGCGGAGGATCTCAACTCCTTACTTCGCTTCGATACATTTCACTTCCTCGAGTGGGAATCGAACCCATAATCTGTCGCGTTCATAATCACACGCTTGTGCCCATGTCTACGGTAATGAAATGCATTAATTTCATAAAGTCATCATTATGAGCGTATCTGGATTTCCAAAAACTTGATAGAAGAAGCCAGTAAGAATTCTTGGCTGGGCTTGAGATTAAACTGTGATAGGTGAGGGACCCGGCCCTCCATTCCTACGTATCAGGTGCCTCGACAGTGTTCCACCAGCGTGACTAGATGAATTCCACAGATCGTCGAATAAAAAAAACGGCGGTATATACCCATTGTCTTATTACATCTTAACTTTATGTTAAAGAAATACTTTATATTATGACTAGCGGACGCGCGCAGCTTCGCTAGCTTATTTAGGAGTGAATTCTAATAAACCATGAAATGTGTGTTCAATGAAATATTTTTAAGAGTCTAAATTTCAAATTTTATACATTTCGGTGGCGATTTAAAGATTTTTCCATACAAACTTTCAATCTCTTATTTGTACCCTTAGGGGGAGAATTCTAGAAAACGATGAAACACGTGTTGAATTAAATACTTTTACAAATCTAAATTTCAAATTTTATAAAAATCGGTGGCGATTTAAGAATTTTTCCATACAAACTTTCAACCCCTATTTCTCCCCTTTAGGGTTAACATTTTTCAAAATCCCTTCTTAGTGGATGTCCAAATTACGAAAGTAAATATTTGTCCAAATTTCACGTTTCTACGCACATCCGTTACGGCTGTGCGTGCGTCTTACCCCAGTCAGTGAGGACAAGTCCTTTTATATATATAGATTAGAAAATCTTCAATATTCTGAACACTTTAAAAAGACAATATGTTACACAATTGTATGTATTATGTTTTAATTTTTCGTCTTATCTAACCCTTATTTGGTGATAAAAAGAAATACAATATGTTTTAAGTTTCTTACTAAAATATGAGACGTTATTGTAAGTATTCTTTATACGACCAAACTTGCATTGTTATGGACCTTTCTATTTTTGTAGTACTTGAGACGTGGCTGGTTGAGATCTGTGTCGACATCTAGGTTCGGATACATTATTGTTGTTTTATATAAGTGAAGTCTTATTTTCTATTTATATAAAGCAAACTTAAGGGTTGTGAGTTCAACTCTCGAGCGAGGGAATGAATCATTTTTGGTTTTTTTCAATCAGAACCATAATCTAACTTTATCACCTCAAACCTTTTAAAAATGAGACTCGAAAAAAAGGTAAAAAAGGAAAATAATAACCTCAAATAATATACAAAATGACTCCAAGTAACGTATGTTCATTCTCATAAGGTGCCCAGCGCTACATAATGCCAGTAAAACAAAATAAGCAAAAAGATATATTAACAAAAATTCTGTTTTTTCCGTCTGTATGAAATATTAACATAATTTGCGATGATTGCGGCCGCGAGGTGGTCATTAGGCGTCATTAAGTACGAAGGGGGCGATGTATGGCCGTAATAATCTCAGGGTAAAAGTAGATTATATACGAATAAGTATAACAAAAGCAACATTTACCTTGGTAAAGGGGAACCCAGTGACGTTCCCCACATTCAGTCGAATTTTTGATGCATTGCATGTTGAGTGGAGGAACTCAACGCCGTGCATTGCTGCGTTGGTACCAGAGCGATAAAATGAAAATATTATTAAATAATAATTCATTCTCCTGAGTAGAAATCGAACCCACAACCGCCGTATTTACAATCACACCCTTGCACTGCGCCACGATGACCTCAATTTAACGGAATTAACTCTATTAATTTCAATGCAAACAATGGATATGACATCAAGAGCCACGCAGAAAAAAACGTACTTATGAAATTAATTACTAATCACAGTTTATTTACCCTTCCTTATTGATAATTACCCTAACATTTGATTTTATAAAGAACATTATTATAATGATGTTCGTTGGCTGTCGCTTATTAAACCCCTCTCTTCAGCCAAGGTATTTAAATATTTATAAAACACACTCAGAGCGTTCGATACTTGTACTTAATAAGCTTACGTCAATACCTATTAAGACCATAATGAAAACCATTTCGAGCCGTACTTAAAATGAGTCTACGTTTTTAATTTTTAATTTGCCTACATATATTCCATATTTTCCAATAAATAGAAAATGAAGGGTAAATAGAATGAAAATAATTTGTTTCTTAATATGTTTTTGATTGCGGTTCTCGAATGGACAAAGTGAAAAAATTAAATAATTTATCCCCCGTGTGTAATCCGAACCCGCAACCATCGGGCGTGCTGTCAGACACTGTGCTGTAATGCCGTGATGGCTTCTAGATGCTCAAATATTATAACCATATTAGTCAAATATGGGTTGCTCAGTCAGGTAAAAAGAAAAATACTAATACAAAAAACCATATACACACTAAAAAAAAAACAGATAAAAAGTCCATTACGCAAAATACATTTGAAACGAATCAAACCCGTTTCTAATTTAAATCTGTTATTTCAGCATAACATCCTTCCAGACGCCATCCATCATCAGCATTATAAGAAGCTCTTCATTTAATATTAAACGAAATTAAATGGTTCACTGGAGGGGATGAAATATACGAGTATATCAAATAATAGAAACGTGGAAAGCTGTACTTCTTTCTGTCAATAATAATTTTATCCAATATACATACATTGTACTTATTTTGAACGGCGTATTGAGAATCCTATCAAAAGCATGCAATGAGAGTCAAGTTAATCGTTCACCGGTAAAAGAATGGGAAATCTATTTCGAGATTTGTGTAAATTATGAGAGAAAATTCAAGCTTTATATAACATTTGTAGGTCACCTAATGGTGGGTTATGTTTTTGATGAGCGAGTGAGTCACAAAAATGCCGGTTTTTAAACTCTAAGTATCAAAAACTGTACGAGTTTAATTTTTTAAATTTTATATATATATATCACAAGCCGAGGAGTTTTTAACAAATGTGCTAATTTTTATACATATATATTGATGGATTAACGAGTTTGGATGAGCTTAAAAGTATTTCGAAGTCAACAAGCTAAGAACCATTCCCAACTTTTTGACTTGGCTGAACATGCTGGCGGGTGTCTTGACGTATGTCATAAACACTTCAAGAAGTTCGATTCTTCGTGTGGTTATCTTCTATGACAATTAATACGACGATTATGCGAAGAATAAATGGGCAGCACAGGGTTTTCGTGAATAATGGTCTCTGCCTTGTTTTCTATGGGATAAAGTGTAAAGCTAGAATAAAAAAAATATGGAAATTCTAATTTCAATGACATTTATCTATCTAGTACTACAAATGCACAATGTGAGAACAGTAACGTTTACTCTATGCAAATGCTGCTTCCTACAAATCGAATACCCGAGCGTCGCAGCTGCTCCGCTCGAGACAAACACGCTGGACAAACACTACACGAACAACAACGAGACTACTATATATACGGAGAATATCCTTAAACTGATATGTTTATTAGCCTTGCTTGTTTAACGAAATTAAATGATTTTGTTATCTTGTAGGATAGAATGAATTAAATTCATAGTATAATATTTTTTTACTTCATGCTGCTCCCGCATTTAGCAGAGGCCACCTGGGTCAAAACACGCCATTTTCCAGGTTCTAAAGATTTTTTGAGACATTACGTATTAAGTGGCAAAACTCAACGCTGTATTTTGTCTTATTACCAGAGCGTGAAAACGAAAATATTAAATAATTCATTCCCTGAGCGGAGTGAATCACATTCACAGCTGTCGCATTTACACACATATTATAAATGTATATATTATGTAGATCGCTTTAAATAACTGCTTGTCCGTAAAGTCGGTTCACGAACGAATTTACGTGATGGCATAGCAGCCTATATATTAATCCAAGTAAATGTTTTTTATATTTTTATACATCGCTCTCTAACAAGCTTTTAGTAATTAACAAACAAGATAACTATATAATATTACCAAAACTATTCCTGTATTACTTTAAAACCCATTCTATTCCATTACACCACTGACAGTTATAAGATTACCAATATTACCAGATATTACCAGAAAAATCACATTTGTGATTGTAAAAGATTTGAAACCACGAACGCTACGCCGCGCCGCGTGCCTCCAGCTCGCAGGTGGCGGCTGCCGTCATAATAATGTGGGACAAGACGTCCCACAGAATATTAAACTAAATTCTACCAATATTATATTCGGAAGGAATTTTGAAAATCTGTAGATTTGTAGAAACACATATATATGTGGAAGCACTGTGTTTGATTATAGGTTCAGTTCCTTCCTTACTTCGACGATTGTGGGTTCAGAGTTCCCATTTGGGAGAATGAATTAATAATACCTACAGAAATCTATGGAATGTGGGAAGTCTTAGTACTAGGTTCCCAGGCACCCTCTGCGTATCTTATGTGCAGGATAAGTAGAAAAAAAGAAAGAAAAATATCTCATGTTATATTTCCAAGCTCGACCTCACCACCCATTAGTCATATTTAGTAAGAAACCTGCAAAGTGACATATCTTATGTTACACGTGTTCAGACGCCGCCTTGTGTGACGCGCGTGTAAAACAAATAAACGGTTTTTAGTCAGTGGTTACATTCGAACTAAGTTTTCCAATTTGTTAGAAAACCCCCGTTTCATTTAGAAGGGATTCAGGGGAACAGATTTGTAACTAATCGTTATTGTAAATTTAGATTTAAAATATTTTAAGCTTCGTTCTTGCAATATGTTCCATTTATGCAGTTTTGGCTAATACTAGTTATTAAATTGTGGTTGCGGTTTAAATTGATATGTGCTATCAATTTTGATCAACGTAATTCAATCATTCTAAACGCTGGTACGCCCGTAACTTAAAAATTACTAAACTTTTCCTAAAAAATTGTATACCTGTCTATCAATTTCGTCGAAATCCTACTGATTTCAAACTTGGTATTTTAATCAAGTTAGACTATTTCACACTTACTCGTATTTACTGCTCCATAACTGGCCTCAATATTTATATATTTAGTTAATTGGCGATGGACGGTCTCTAATTGATGTATGAAAAAACAAATTAGAAATATTTATTGAACCTATTCCTATCTAACTATATCTGAATGGGGTTAGAATGAATAATAGAAGTTCAAATCGATACAGTCCCACATTGGTGGCACTCTCTGCCGCCGTATGTGAATTATTTACAACTTGCCACAGTAAGGCGTTGTTTATACTATAGATATTTTTGTAAAACTCCTTCGTGTACTCTCCAGGCAACGTGACATTGGTGAAGTGACATGTGCTCAAATGATACGTTCGGAACGCCTTGATAAAATAACCATAACCACCAATATAAAATTGACAATGACATTTTGGAAGACAGAGAGAATATTATAATATGTTTTTAGCTTCTTGCTGTATCCTGCAGATACCAGGGAAGGAGAACCTGGGAACTTAGTGTTAAGGCATTCCGTTCTCATTAAGACCGAGTACCCAGCCTCCAGTTATAAGGATACGGGTTCCGGAATATAAATCAGATAATAAGTGAGTCAGATATGATTGAAAAAAAAATCTAAATCAAACAAAAAAATCTTGGAACAGTAATAGAACATCTGTACCAATAGATCTGTGGAATCGGAGGGTCCTAAAACAAGGTTTCCCCTGCCTACTCTCCGTTATATTACTGCGAGATTCCACGTGAGACTAAAAAAATCTGAGATAATATTTTTAAATTTTAAAGGAAACTTAGCTTTATGACTGATTCTTTATAAAAGTATATTTGAAAAAACTGACAGGTTTGACAGGTGTGAAATATTTCCATTTTTGATGACTTGTCTAATGGAAAAGTCAAATTTTAATTGTTATTGTTATAATTTTAGCTCAGGACTTATAATTTCTGTTTGTGGCTGATTAGACGGCGTTGGGTTACTTCACTTGAGGAAAAGAGGTTTTGAGAGGAGAGGAAAAGAGGTATGATAAGAGGTTTTTTTTAAATGAAATTGTACCTAATAGTCCTCTCGAGAGAAAATTGAACCCACAATCATCATCACCTATCGGTCTCGGAATGTATAAAAATAAAAAAAAATCAAACTCTTCTATAATATAAATCGGATTTACTTGTCTATATTTGAATATTGCGCGCGATCGCAAGCCGACGGGCAATCCCGCTAAATCCGACGCGAATCCCGCGTATAAAGCGGGAATTATTAAAAATATGCACAATCCCCCGGGTTTCGGTGAAGCGATCCCGGTACAACGGACTAACAAAATACGTTTGGCAAGTAAATGCAATATGACAAATATTACCTATTCGTTTTGTGTAATAGTTCCGAGTTCGAGATTATGACCTGTCCAGCACTCACTCTCTCTTACCTAATCTTCATTGAAAAAAACCTTGAGATAAGCGCGTACCTTAAAATTTTATAGTATTTGTATAGATAGATACCAGATATTAGTTTCAAAAGGCATTTAAATATGAAATAAAAAATAGAAAATTGATTAATTTCTCAACATCAAGTACACCTGCACCGGACCTGCGTCAGCGAAGTATACCACCTGTCACTTTAGAACTTCTAATTTGATTTATTCAAGGTCATCTCTAAATTACATTTTACTTAGTCAAATATTATTTAGAGATTCCTGAAATTATTAGTAGTTTATAAGGAGGCAGTTTTAAGGATCTATATCCCGGCTTAAATTAATGAATTTTTCAATAGTTTACACTTTAAATAATTTGCCTAATTTAACATATGCAGCGTCGAGCTTCGCCATTCAACACGCCTTATCTCCAGAATTCGGCGAAAAGTGGGGAAGGGAAGTATCTTAATAAGAACGGATTATCTTAATACTAGGCTCCCAGGTTCCCTCTGCCCAGGTACCCTGCTATGTGCGGTACGTGTGCCAAAAAAGGCGTATGTAGATCAAATATTATATGAGTTGTAAAGAGCTCAAAGGTATCTTTAAAAGGTTCGTCAATTGTCAAGCGCCGCGTCGGTCGCCGGTTTTTTCTTGCACTCGGCTGGACACGCTTTCGTGTGTCAAGATCGACTACGAAAAAAAGTACTGTCACAAATAAACATACATACTTATATGTAAATAGTATTTTTAATTTTAACCTACAATTGCCCCAAAAAATACCATGATGAAAATAAAGAAAAAAATACCAAAAGTAGAAATAATGTTATAAAAAATCATAATTGTTGGGATTGTTATATATGATAACAGGAAAACATAGTAAATCATTTCCTGGCCACTGGCTTCCTACAACATGTCTTAGATACGTAAAATAATATTTATTATATAAGTAGTTCTTACAGTAAAAAAATCTGGTTAGGTCAATTTGTAGCTTCTTAATTTTTTTAATCATAGTTCCTACTTTATTTGGAAAAACAAAAAGGTAAAAATTTTCTTTTTGAAAAAAAAAAAGATGCCAAAATGTGATTAAGCTTCCGCTGATGTTCCTATATTAATTTGTATCGCTTTTCAGTAAGCTTAAAATGCGTTAATTGCTACCGCCTTATTGCTGGTCGTGAACGTGCTGTCCATTCTTGTCTGTGTGTCTCTTACAAGAAAGTTTAAATAACTTTTTGAATTGAATTAATTTTGAATCTACACCTTTCATTCATTTGAATTGAATTTGAATGAAAGGTTAATATAAAAATTTAAATATAATTTTCGATTTACTCTTACAATTTCAACTAAATTGTATTTTTTTTAGATTCATCCTTTATTTATTAATTCCTGGCAAGGTGTTAAAACACTGTGTTCCTGAGAATTCTGAAGGTATTAGATGTTGAGCGGCCGAACTTAATGCCTCTTTACCAGAGTGAGGAAATAAAAATATTAAATATTTCATTTACTCCAGTGGGAATCGAATCCACAACCTGTCGAGTTTACAGCGACACGCTAGTAGCCCTGTGCCACGACTGACCCCTAAATTGTATGTTTCCCTACAATATACTACATTACATTACATTGAAGGTCGTATAAATAAGTAATATATCAGAAAAAGGTCGGTATCGAAGTTCACTGAAAAATTGCTTCTTAAAATATATTGTATTTTGCGAAACCGATTTGTCACCTTAGAAAGAATGTAAGATATTTATTATTTACTAGCTTTTAACTGTGACTTTACCTTAAATAAGAAAGTCCAGGTGACCGCTGTGGAAGACATAGTAGATTACATCGACACGATTAGCATGGTATGATAAAGCTTATAATATCCATTCTTAAAAAATGTATTATTTTTTAGCGTATTCTACATATAGCAGGGTAGCTAGAGGGAACCTGGGAACCTAGTGTTTAGACACTATATTCCCATTAGACATTTCCATTCTTCATTTTCCCTCGTATTCTGGAGGCATTGCGTGTTGAGTGGCAGCGCGAGAAGTTGAAATATTTTATTTCATCCAGAGCATGTCGCATTTACAGTCGCATACTAGTGATCTAATGCCACGGCTGGCCTCAATAATAAATGAACTTATAAACGGACTATACACACAAATAAAAGACAATTAGAACCAATAGTTCCCGATACTTACTAATCTCAATCGAACATACTAATACATAATATTAACAAAGAAAAATGTCATAGTGATTGCATAGAAAAATAAACAGCCTGATGTTATATTTCAAATATGATTTGGCAACATCCACGACTTTTGAAGGGAATAAAAGAAGTGGTTTAATTTTATGTGCGTCATTTGTTTTACGGCAGTTACGCACAATTGTTAAGTTATATTGTTATTTGGAATATTACCAGTCGTTGTAGGAGTACAAATATTTATAAAGTGTGTTTAAAAAACGTAGAAAAATTTCTACCCAATGTTAGACACATTGCGTGTTGCGTGACGGGACCCCGCGCTTACTGTCACACGCTGTGCCACTGAGCTATAACGGCATCATGACCAATACATATAAACATTATCCATACGAGTATTTAATGCGAATAAGAATCGAATCTATAACTCTCAAAGAAAAAATATTGAATAAATCCATCACATTCGTACACCCACGTAATAATAAGTAAGGGATTAAAGAAGACATATTACATGCGTAGCTGACACCGACATCGTACAAAAAGGTACGCGGGAAGGCTTTTGGCGCACAATACCAAATAGTCGACCTCGACGTGCGGGGCGAGGTAGTTGACGAGTTTGGCTGAAAGGTAATAAATATGTAATACTTGTGTTTTTTTTTATACATTTTTTTTTAAACAATAAAACCAGCGTTAAGACACTCTATTTCTCATTTTGCGCTGAACTTCAAGACATTACGTGTTGAGATGCGGAACTCAACACCCCGTTTTGTCTTGTTACTCTGGTTAAATAATGTTTCTTACTAATTGGATTGTATATATAAATATTTCACTTCTTATAAATCAAAATTGACTCATTGCATTCCGTTAATAATAAAAGTGTTTCACCTGCATCGCGACTGCAGATGTATAATATATAAATTAGCTGATTTACTTTTTTTAAATATTGAAAAAAATCTTCTCTCTGAGAGTGATCAAAGATCACAGTAAGTAAGTAAAACGAGTAGATATGTAATGTATTTCTGGAACAATCATTCATTTCCCGAAATATCAGGGTATATAGAAGGAATCTAGGAACCTATCGTTTAATTGCATGTTGAATGTTGAATGGCGAATTCAACGCCGCACTTAACTTCGTTACCAAAGCGAGTAAAAAAATATCAAATATTTCAGTTCCCAGTAATTTAAAAAAAGTTAAATATTTAAATCGAAATAAAAAAAGGTAATTCTCTCATCACCATTTCAATATTAACATTGATAGAGTCAATCTCAGTCGCTTAACGGCTATGAATATTAAATACCGTCAATCGAACGCCCATTGTTTTCGGGAAAACGAAAAGTCCTTTAATTATAGAGGTGGGGGCGCTTACGTCGTTATAGCACCTTTTTATCTTGGAAAATTGAATTTTTGTCTAGATTTTAGATTTTTTTTAAATATTTCTATTGAGTTTTTGTTTAATTCTTTAAATGCTTTGGATATTTGTAGATATACTATATTTTAAATATGTAAGTTACTACTTCTATATATATCTACTTAAGTTTTGTCTCGACCTAAGACTTTTTCACACGAGTAGATAAAGCAGAGAGTTGAATTCCATCACAGTATCTCAAAAGTTGTGCGGACATCGGGTAACGACGATAACACTATATTCCTAAGAAAACCAATACACATACTTTAACTTATCGAATAATAATTGTTTTATTAAAATTTTAGTCAAATTCCACTAAAATATGACACAAAAAAAAATCAATTCAACACTATCCCATATTTTTTTTCTAATTCTTAATAAATAACAAATGATAATGAAATTAAAGAAATTTAAAAGATTTTTCTTATAGAAATGTACCCCTGACGCCGTCTGATGCGGATCAAAATCAATTTGCGAACTCTTCATGAATACAAAACGGGTCATCTAACTTTTTATTAGACTTTATTATTATAAATTCTGCTGGAAATTATTTGATTGAAACGATCTGGGAATGAGGGAAGATGGGGATTTCAAAGAAACTTTTGTGTTTTAGTCATAGAGGATATATGTAGAAGTTATCTTATTACATGGAGAGAGAGTCTACTGTAGTAGAGAGAGTGAGAATAGGGAATGGAAATGTTAATGGGCAACTGAGGGATGCTATCAACTTCGACCTCTATTACAGTCTATATCGAGTTATTTGTTATTAACAAAATTAATTTCGTTTCACAGAAGGTTATATTTAAAAGAGATTCCCTAATTTAATTATAAAGTGCTTTCAATAAACAAGAACATAAATTTGGAATGGCTTACGAAGTTATAAAGGTTTTGTGTGAATTTATAGCGAGAGGCGAGTCTTACGGCCTGTTAGCAAATTATTATATAAAAGGAAATAATAAAATGTATACTGAATATAATTATGGTATTATGTTTTTGTTTTTATTTGCTTTTCTTAGTTTTCTGTATCCCGAAATACGTGATGGTCGTGGATTCGATTCTCACTTGGGGACATTTCAGCTTTAGTAGCCAAATCACACAAAAAAAGTGTTATATACAAGACAGGAGAAAATGAAACAAGGTTACGTACAAGCTATAAATAAAAAAAAAGAAAAGTAAAGAACAGTCGTGGCGCAGGGCTACAAACCTGGGCTACCTGTATAAACGCGACAGGTTGTGTTCGGAACTCACTCCAGTTAATGAAATAGTTAATATTATAAATTTCGTGCTCTGGTAATGAGAAATAGCACGGTTTTCAGTGTCACCACTCAACTACAAAATTCGGCGGAATATGAGAAACGAAAGTGTTTTAATGGGAACGGAGTATGTTATCACTGTATATGTTCCGTCTGCCTATCCCGCTATAAGTAGGATGAAGATGGGTAAACGATGAAGCTAAAAAAAAAGAAAGATAAATATGAAATGGTCACGTTAATACATATTTCACATCGAGAGGGAAACGCGCAGTCATATATTCAAAGTTGCTTATGAACATCCGCGTCTATTTTGTTTGTGAAAATACGTAAGGCTGTTTTAGCCGATTTTATATTTATTATTCGGTTAAGAAATATAGTTTTTTAACAAAAACAACTTTGTCCTTTAACAGTATAATATTTACATGCTAACATTAATATCATATGAAAAAATAATGAACAATACAATGAAAACGTGCTTATTTGGAATTTTTATAATTTATTAATTGAACTGATTTGACAAAAGCCGTCTATAAATAAACATTATATATCATACAATATCTCCATACTCTGATAGCCTGATATACTTCCAAAAAAGACGGGGTAACAAAAAAATATATTTTAAGTATATTTTTTTATTTTTTTGATAGTATTTTATAACTATTTCTCGAATTGGTTATTAACAAGGTTCCCTTCAAGTTACATCTCTAGTTTGGTAGCCAGAACGTACGGAACGCCAAAAGGTCAACTGAAATCTCTTCGTTTTTACTAAAATCTCTGTGACTCAAAATGTTATATTAAATTCGTACAGTCTGTACGAGACCTAAGCGGGTGAAGTGTTCGGTATGCGAATGAATAAATATGTATTTTCCCCTTTGTTTCGGTTTCATAGAGACGTCACAGAACAATAAATGCAATAAGCGATATCGTCGTCTGCTTTATTGTGGTAGATACATACTTTCTAGTGAATATACTATACTTTTATTTGATATCAATAATATTTTTTTATATTTATGTAAAAATTTTACTTTAAAACAAGGAAAGAAAAATATTTATTTATAAATCGTATAAAAATTAGAACGTAGCGGGATTTGAACCTTAGCCCCTTGAAAGAAAATTAACGAAATATAATTATATTTAGCCTAATCTATTTATTAATGTACCCAGAAAATATCTAGTCCATTCTAAAAGTTCTTAAAGGGAAAAAATCCCAACGCAAGTGTTCTGGAGGGTAATTTTTTCATTGTTACAGTCACGTGTCGCCGATACGCTACCTACCGGCGGGGAGTGTCTGCTGGAGTACCAATGCTTCATGCTTCCAGTCGAAGACATTTATACTTTTCTATCAATATTATTATACTAAAAAAAATTAAATATAAAAGTCCGTCCTGTGGTTCGTATGCGGTCGAATGGAAATAATTTAGAATTGTGTGTGTACTTAACGTAATGTAATATAACCTATATCCCTCCTTTATAAATAGACTAGTGGACCCGGACGCGGCTACGCCTGCTTGGTCTATAAGAATATTTATTAAATATTATATAATATATTTATTTTCATAAGGATGAATATCAAAATATAAGTTCATTTTGGGTGACGTTTTCTTAAAGCAACAAAGAAACTTTGCAAACCGGTGCTTAGCAACGACGGTTGTTATTAACATGGCAGAATAAATTGCATGTCAAATTAGAAAGTATTTTAATTTATTAGTATATAAGTGTAATGTAATAATTATATAGCCTATATCACTTCTGAAGAATGCAGCTTTCATACAAAACAAAAATATAGTAAATCGGACCAGTAGATCCAGAGATCTTAGCGTTCAAACAAACAAATAAACAAACAAACTCTTCCGCTTTATTATATTAGTATAGATTATTTAATACTAAAAAGATTTTTTAATTCAAACCAGTAGTTTCTGATATTAGTATCATAAATCAAACAAATTCTTAAATTTTACAACATAAAGTATAATTAAAAAACCAATTTGAATATAGATCTGTGACCTGTGAGAGACCACTCACTTACATTACAATTAAATATTAAACATGCAAATAAAATATATCAAATGTATTACGATTTATATATATACATATGTATTTTGCCAATAGTCAATTCTTTATTTTTTTTGTTTCACGAGGTATACGGAACGAAGCAAGGCATACAGATATAATTTACTGTTACGGCACTACGTTCCCCACACATAGTTCAATTTTTAAGATTTTGTAAAGTAGCTGAGCTTGCTGAGTGATAGAACTCAACGCTTTGTTTTGTTACGAGAGCGAGAAAATTAAAAACAAAAATTAAAATGAATCCACGATCGCTACTTTTACATTCAGAGGCTGTGCTACTCTACTACGACTACTATAATATCGTATATTGTAAAGAGTCGCCCTCATCTCGTTAGCGCGGCACGTCGCGGCCATCGCTCAGTCCGGTCGCTATCGTTTCTTGACAAATCGAATAATCGCAGTTTTACTTCCCCTTCACTTGTATAATGATTCCTTTTATTACCTGATCCATCCTCAGCATGAGGGATCAAGGATATATATTTTAAATATTGCGTTATAAAGATATAAATCGATTCCAAAATGTTATAAAAAAACAAAGAGAGAGGCCGGTCGTAGCACAGCGGCAGGTATGCGACTGTCACCGCGACAGGTGGTGGGTTGGATTCCCACTCGCAGAAATTATTTTTTTATATCTTCATTTTTTCACTCAAGTAGTAAAACAGAGTGTGATGTTGAGTTCGGTACACTCAACACGTAATGCCTAGAAAGTGAGTCTTAACACTAGGTCACTCTGCCTCCGCATAACAATATACGGGATACTGCGTGAATCTGAGTGTTTATTTTATTATTTGTACTGAAAGTTCACTAAAATTGTAGGCCCATTATATAGCAGGTTATAATTACGCGGCGATAGTAGATGGATATATATACCATACGCAAAGAAGAAACGACGATTATATTATAGTTTCTATTTCCACTCGTGAGAATGTATTTTATTTTCTCGCTCATGTAAAAAGGGTCAAAACGCGGCGTTGTGCACCACCACTCAACAAACAATATCTACAAAATAGATCACTGTGAAGGGAACGGTGTGTTCCTCCAGTTTACCCTGGCCATAATAATATGCCGGATACAGCACGAAGCTGTACCGAAAAATGCAAAATAATTATAGCAAACCCTCCATACCTGTCACTTTAACATTGCTCAGCGACGTGACGTCCGAGCGTGTTACGGTAATGAGAGCGACGTCTGACGAAAAGAAGCTTACGACGAGATTTGTAAGACGAAGTAGGTACCTCTTTGTCTTATTTTGCGACATAGTTTCGCATACATCATAATAAATAACGATATTTTATTAGAAATTGTAAACACGACGGTTGTGGATTCGGTTACCACTTGGGGGAATAATAGATTTTCATTTTCTCGCTCTGGTAACGAGACAAAGCGCGGCGTTGAAATCCGCCACTCCGTTCGCAATGGTTGTAAAAATTGCGTAGTACGTGGGGAACGAACGGACTGCCTACCCTGCTATATACGAGATACATCGCGAAGCTAACAATAATCATACAAATAAATATAATTAAAACTTACACCAAATTTCCACGTACACCCAAAATTATTTGACACCAAAAGACGGCACAAATTCTAACAAACTACATCAACAATTCAACGTTTCCTTTGTTTCAACCGAGTCCCGAACACCAAGTTGCATCAGATCCTGCATAAAGTTGCCAACAATACTATACTGCAGGAATGCAATATATTCACATAACGAGGCGGAGAGTTCTGCAGCTCATTTTATTACCACTCTAATAAACCTTTGAAATTCTACACAAAAGATGGATAGCCATTTATACGGTGTAACAGATTAGTTCTACCTGAGCGCTTGTTGGACGTTATATCTTTATGAAGGAAATAGTGGGAACATTGGAAGATATGGTAATTAGGTATTGAGAATTAAGGGGTATTGAGATAGATTGTTATTTAATAAAGGTAAATAGAAGATAGATAGGAAAATTTTCAGATAGGGAGATTATTTAGCATATGCTATATCCTACTCCCTTCCCCATTGCCATCAAATATCCGAGGCATTGCATGTTGAGTAGTGGAAATCAAAGCCACGTTTTGCCTTATTACAAGAGCGAAAAAATGAAAATATTATATTTTTCATTCCCCCTGAATGGGAATCGAGCCCAGGACCAGACACACTTCGTGCCCCTGCGTCACAGTCTCAATATTTTGATCATGACTTTGACTAATACTTTAAAGTAGGGTCCAGTGAAGTAATCTTGTAAGAGCATTTCATAAACATAGTATCTACATAAGGGACCCCGGCTGAGGCCGAGGGTTCCTCACCTCGTCCTAAGTCAACAGTCGCTGTATAATTCTGTTTGCTGTAACGAACCAAAATTCACAAAACTCCACCTCTTACATGGACTTAGTGATTCAGTAAAATCGCATTATATCTATGAGTTTTCAGTTATGCTTACATATTAGTTAGTCGATGTGGATTCTAGTACAGCAGCACAACCTCTTAGTGTAAACGCAATAGTTGTGTGTTCGATTTTCCGTCTAAAAATGAAATTAATTTTCATTTCGCCTTTTTAGTGACAAAACAAAGACGGGTCGTTGAGTTCCGCTGCCTTAATATTAGTATTTATCTTTGCAAGTTTCTTCTGTATAACCTGCTCTATTCCAAAGTAGTTTACCAAATAATAAAGTGACCAATGAACTATATAAATATCCTATAAAATAAATTTAAAAAACATAATAGTATAACTTTTTTCATGGCATAAAAACAAAAATTCTTTTCCAGAAACGGAAAGAACGTTTAAGATGAATCTCTAAAGCACTTATAACTAACTGTAAAAAGAATGGATTCACAAATTCAAGTGAAGTCACCTTTGAACTCTTTTGTCCGGTGTAAGCCATAAATTCGTTAGTCGTCACTGCTATGGACTTATTCTAGGGTAGTTGTGAACTAAAGCTATTACTATTATATATGTACGTATGTATGTGAATGATAATCTACATATTATATAAGGATTTAGCTCTAATATTATATGGCGTCTTGGCGCAGTGGGACAAAACTGTGAATAGAACGATAGTGGGTTCGAAGTTGGATCTATGCAGTTATTTTGTGGTAATTGAAGTAGGAGAAGCTTAACCTGGTAGCACGTCCGCCCTCAAAACTTACATGAGCATTCGCGTATAGTATTTCAGGTCATATTTGGCCTTTGTTTTATATGTTACTAGCGACCCTCTTGCGGCTTCGCCCGCTTTTACTACTGGATTATTCATATAATGTATGTTTGCAAAGCGCTTAAGATAATTTGAAAATTAATTAAACCCTAATGCAACCCGCATTTTTTTAGTTTCAATAAGGATTTTCCAATTGTTTTACACAGCAAGGATTTTTTAGTAGGAAATTATAAACAAAAACCTACCTACTAATAAGTTAGTAGTAATAACTACTACAAAAAATATGAAACCAAATATATCGCGCTGAAATAATACATTCAACTCGAATTATCCAATACGTGCAAACGCATCTAAATTTACTCTGCCAGGCGCAGAATTGAAGCATTCTCTCGGCCATCTCCGTAGTAGCTCAGAACGACATCAGAGCGTTGGTCCGACCGTGGTCCCAGGCGAAAACCTGCTTTAGAGCAGACACATGGAAGGGGAGGGGATTGGAATTGAACACTCGGTTTCTTGAGGAAGGCCTAGATTAAACGACCAAGATGACTGCTCATGAGTCGGATTTGGAGGAGGATAGAAAGTTCCTCGGAAGAAGACGTCTGACCTCGGGCGGCCGGGTATGCGGAGTGCTGCTCCTTAGGTGCAGGTGACCCGATACACCGGCGCAACGGAATACGTTGGACGCGAGGCGACCAATGTGTACCTCTAGGGTTTCTATTTTTAGGTTGCGGTGAGTGGCGCGTGGTGTTCACGTAGTATGGTGCCTGCGTCACTCGCCGGAGGGTGAGGTTCCGTACGACCTACAGGATTCCTCGTTGAGTAATACTCGCTAGGCCATTGTGATGTCATCAATGTATAGTGCGTAGAGAGCAGGTGACAAAATTCTGACTGGGACAACGGCAGCGATCGGGTCGCTGCTAGCACTCTCAACTCTCACGCAAAATGTCCTGTCACTTACAAAGCAGAGCGGCAAAGACATGCGCGACGTGCTGGGGGGTGCCCGCTCTGAGCACTTTATAAAGTAAGCCCGGGTGCCAGACGCGGTAGAATACGCGTGCTACGTCAAGGAAGACTGCTATTGCACACTCATACTCTCTCTCGGTTGATCACTGTTGCGTAGTTTACCTAGAGTAGTAAACCCGCTCGCCAGACTGCTCGCTTTGTGGGTGGATGTGTGACTGAAGAAGTGAGAGGAGTGAGAGGAGTACCTACTAATAACTAATACAAAAAATATGAAACCAATATCGCGCTGAAATAGTACATTTAACTGAAATTATTCAATATGTGAAACGCATCTAAATCTTCTTTGCTATAGAGGCAGACGGGTTTTTTTCGAGCTTGTGGTTAATGCTGTTAAAACAGCGACAACGGTTGGGTAGGCACTACGTGGCTGCCTGTGAGGAAAATTAAATAGAATGCATCGGCCGACTGATGACTGCTCATCACGCACTTGTGTATAAATAAGCAAAACGTCACGAGGCGCGTTTCGCAGCAAGGATGTTTTAGTATTTTAACAACTTCTAAAGTACTTATTAAAATGAAAAAACAGTAAAAGACAGTTCATCCACATTAAATGGCCAACGTAACTAACATACTTATTTATATGCTGAGAGTAAGGGATAAGTAAAACTTGAGTCGGCACAGCTGATGAGTCAACGGCGTGATGTGTCAACAATTAAATGCGTTTTTCTCTAAAACTATTCGCAATTTCGAAATAGTGTGAAAAGCAAATTTTATCTTCGTTTAACGTAGAAATTTAATAAAGTATTTTAAAGGATAAGGATTAATACCATTATGGAAAAATATCCCTCACAATAAAAAATATATAGAAATTACTATTTTTAGACAGAAATGTGATCACTACACGTTATCTTTAAAAGATAAAAATATGCTCTCGCGGACTTTTTTGTAGATCTTATTAAGAGGAACAATACTCCAGTACATTATTTCCATGTAGTACTTACCATCAGAGCAGCGCATGCGCGAAAGTGTCTCAACGGGTAGGACTTTAGACACATTTATCGTATTTATGTTAATTTACATAAGAATGTACAAATGATAAACTATATATAAACCTTCCCTGAAAAATACTCGACCTAATGGTGAAAACCGCATAAAAATCCGTTGGGTGGTTTAGAAGAAGAAGAGTTAGAAAGTTCAGACAGACACGAAAAGCGACTTTGTTTTATAAGATATAGGACTAGTGGCCCGCTCGCGGTTTCACCCGCGTGAACTATGTTATTATTAATTTCTGTCTCCATGACTACGTCCTAGTGACGTCTATGCAAAATTTGAGACTCCTAGCATTTGTAGTAACGAAGTTTCATACAAACTTTCGACCCCAAAAACAACCTCTTAGAAGTCGAATATTGCAAATTCCCGTCTTAGCGAGCACCTACGTCCTATAAGTAACTCCTATGCAAAAT
The DNA here is from genome assembly GCA_000313835.2 of Heliconius melpomene melpomene. Lineage (NCBI taxonomy): Eukaryota > Metazoa > Arthropoda > Insecta > Lepidoptera > Nymphalidae > Heliconius > Heliconius melpomene. The sequence continues at coordinate 15,669 of HE669188.1, read as the reverse complement.
TTCAGATTCCTAGCATTTGTAGTTTCTGAGATTTCGTCATGAGTGAGTGACCTTTCGATTTTATATATATAGATTATACATCTATAAGTAAAATAAATTTGATAAAGAAATTTACTACATAATCTAAAACGCTATTTCAGACGGGTATATGAAGGTTAGTGACAAGTTAAACGACTTTTTGATGATTTTACTAGTTTTTGCAATAAAATAAAATTTAAATATTATTCTTTTTTATATCGTATTGTAGTAAACGTCGTACCGACACAATGAAGGACGCGTCACTGTAAATACACTAGATATGATAATCAATTGGGCAAATAACTTTATTAAAACTATTTTTTATTTTCCTGTTTTATAGAAACAATCTAAATATAATAATGGTAGAGAGCATTTTGTGTCAGTCCCGGCATTCTCCAAATGTCGCCTGATACTGTATGGTGAGTGACGGAACTCAACGACACGAGTAATTGAAAACAATTTATTCTGCCTCGTGGGCATCGAACCCACAACAAGCGGGTCATGTTGTCATTCATATTATAGTGACTGAATATTATTAGGTATAGTCAAATATTACATTCTAAACTTTCATAACAAAACCTACATATTGTTTTAAAACTGACTGACATAAATCAACATAAACTATACTAAGCATAAGCAAAAAAGCCTCCTTTGTTGTTCTTGACGTAACGAAAAATTACATGACGTCTGATTTTATAAAGACAAAAGAAAAACGGTTGACGACAACATTACTTCAGTGTCCATTTGATTAGAAAATATATGAAAAAAAGAAAGTTATTTATTAAAAACTACCTTGTATGATTTCTCCTCAGAATTGGGCGGAAAGTGGGGAACAGTGTGTCGTAACACTAGGTTCTCTCTACATACCCTGCTGTGTGCGAGATACAGCGTGAAGCTGATATATATAATTTACATTATATATATCAGCTTCACGCTTTATATTAAGCTGCATCAAGCTTGACCTATAAAATAATATTTTTTTTATTTATTTACATTTTCTCTTACGCCTTCGTGAATAACATAATTCTGTCTATTGAAAAACATTGTGCACTGGCTGACAGTAGCTAATGTTGCAATTCTAAAAACAAAACAAATCAACGTCAAACAGGACGTGGGACTGCGGCGTACGAGTGTGTATGCTCCGTCACGTCACGTCACGTCAGACAGATTTCAAACTCACGTCACTACTGTAATAAATTTCGTTCAAAAAGAAACAAATAAACAATGATCTGTTTTTTTTTTATTATCGCACATTTCGCACAGCAGACCAGGCAGTAGGAACCTAGTGCTAAGACATTCCGTTTAAGTGGCGGAACTGAACACCGACAGAAGTGTAAATATTAAGAATTAAGATTTCATTCCCTAGAGATCGATATCGAATAAAACTATAAACTGTAAATAAATACAAATAAACTTTACAACTAATGTAAGTTTTACTGTGCGAGATTTGCCTCTAATATATCGCTCCGGCAAATACAGAATAGAACGCCAATAACGTGTTGCGGATATTATACTTCATTGCGGACGTTTGGATACGTTTTAGTATGATTGTTTATTTATTTAGAAGTCATCGTGACGTAACGATACAGCGTCATAAATGCAACAGTATTGGGTTCGATTCCCACTCGGGAAAATGAATTATTTTCATTTCCTTGCTCTGGCAATGAGGCAAAGTGTGACATTGAATTCTACCACAAATTTAATCTAATGACCTACTTATTTATACTATTTTCTTTTAGCAGGGTAGGCAGAGGAAATTGGAACCTAGTGTTAAGATATTAAGGTGCCATTAAGGTATTTCCGTTCCCCTTTTTCTGCCAAATTCTAGAGGCCTCGCGTGCTTTTGCCCCTACGCCACGACTGGCCTCATTTTACTATGACGTCGTATAATTACCCTTAATTGCCATAAAATTTGTACGCCTAAGATAAAAAATAAACTTCCTCCTTTACGTTTTCGTCGGCAACTTAAAAAATAATAAAAGAGCTTACGCTCTATAGCAAATAAGCTTTACTCTATAACAAAATTTAACAAACGTCAATTGCAGCATGATAACTAGTTCGTGAGAATATACAGAAACTATACCCACGCTCTGTACGGCAAGTTGAAATATAAGTTTGACAAGTGAAATATATACAGTATACATATAATATTATTAATTTAGTATTACAGAATTGAATTTAAGGGGCCAGTCCTGGCGCAGGAAAAGTGTGTCACTGTGAAGGCGACAAGTTGTGAGTTTGATTCCTGCTTGCGGAAATGATATAATTAATATTTTCTTACTCTGATAACAAAGCAAAGCGCGGCTTCGAGTTCCGCCATTCAACTCGCAATGATTTCAGAATTCGGTAAGTGGACAAAAATAACTTAATAGAGTCAGAGTGGTTAAGTCTAAGTTGCTAGGATCCTATTTCTTATCCTGCTAAAAAAACAAATAATTAACAAAAAATGCTTGGAAAACTCATTTTTTTTAAGAAAATAATTCCTCGTAACGGTGTGGTATATGCAACATCATTTCATTCTGATTCAGCGTATGATTATATTTAAAATAGCTTTCACATACGGCTTTGCCTCCGTGGTCAAAGCAAAATAACTAAGGTTTATGTATGAAACGTATGTGACATGACATGAGGTGCCCGAGGCAACTCTGACTTTAGATACAGTGTGTCACATCACAACCATTGACGTAATTTAAAATAGCCCACATTTCCTTTCTCTATGATTGGACCATCCGATACAAACAGATTTTCAGTTTTCAATTTGAATCCGTAGTTCTTGAAATTAGCACGTTCATCCCCGGAGTCTATTAATTCAATATCATAATATTAGTATACATATATGTATAGAGTAAATTATTTTTATTTATCCACCCCGATAATACTAAAAATACCGATAAAACCCGATATTCAAAACATTGTATTTCCAAGTTCCGAGTAGTTGAGAACGGAGTGTTTCTCTGCCTATCCAATAGCTATAGTAGAAGCAAAGTCATATCATTGTTTAAATATCAAAACACTAGTAGTTTCCCAGCTCAAGCCGTGACCCTCGTATGTAGGTGACCTCTCTATTCACGTTACTTCAAAGCGCTTACATTTAAGTGAACCTTTGAGCTTTTCAGGTAAAAGCTGCAATCCCTTATTAGTTATCAATTACTGGGCTATTATCTATAGTTTTTGCTGTAAAAACGTGTTATTATCTTTTTGTTAGCTTCACGTTGTATATCGCTTATAGAAGGGTATGCTGAGGGAACCTGGGAACCTTGTATTAAGATACTCTGTTCTATTAAATCACTTCTTCTCCCCACTTTTCGTTAAATTCTTTATGCATTGCGTGACGGAACTATTAATTTAACGTACGATTCCGACTAGAGGAAATTAAATATTTAATAACTGAACGTTTCCAGAATTCGTCAGGAAGTGGGGGACAGATGTGTCTTAATAGGAACATTAGGATTCCGATGTCACCAATCACCTTCTGTTAAAAGAACATACTTTTATATTAACGATTTTTATTTACGTAAAATAGGCGAGGCAAAGGGGAAGGTTAAAAACATTTACTATGAATTGATGATTATCATGGCATTCTTTAAGTACATAACACAAACACAATTTTTTTTTAAATAATAACATTTATTTCAACACTCAATTAAATCTGTAATAAACTAAAGAAACATAAACTCTATTAAAACTTCATCTGTCCCAATAAAATTTGTTGTATGTAACAAGTATTCACACACCACGAGTCATTCAAAGGGAGACATAAACTACCAAGTTACAGATCCCCGTCGACAGCTGGAAAAGCCAGTATTAGTGCGTACGGTGATTTATGCACCTTACATTACTGACATCGTCACAGATGAGAAGTTACAACTAGTTAGAAATAGTTATTATTAAAGCTCGAGATGAGCAAGGGCTGTCTGCACCACGCAGAGGCACAAGCGTGCTACTGTCAATGCGACGGTTGTGGATTCGATTTTTATTGGGGAGTGAAATATTTAATATTTTCATTTCTTTGGGAACGAGAAAAACTGCAACGTCGAGTTCAACATGCAGTTGGAGAATAAGGGGAAAGTGGGACACGGAATATAGCCTTAAAGCTAAAGTTAAATAAGCAGAGTTTATCTCCGGCTTGTCTTGTGTTTTTGTCCACGTGATCAAATGGAAACACCTAGTGTTAAGACACTCCGCTGTCCACTTTACGCCGAACTCTGGAGGCATTGCGTGTAGAGTGGCAGAATTTAATATCACGCTTTTGGGTTGACACCTGAGTGAAGAAATAAAAATATTTAAAAAATATTACGACGGCTTCAATTACGTTTTTTTATTTATTTTTTTGCGCCTTCTATTAGATAACATATAAAATAAAATGAAGTAACATATAAAACAAAACGGATATTACTTTTGTTAAACTAATATTATATTTTAAGAAACCAGCATCTTTTGTTTAAAAATAAAATATAATATGGTGGTACTTTCATTATCGGCCCCAAAAGAAAAGTAAAAAGCCAAAAGCCAGAGATTACCAGGAATACGAACAAAAATGTTAGTACAAAACGGGCAACTTTAATAATGTGGCCGAAGTTTTAATTAAAGTTCAAGACGCGTGTGCCTCTGACCGGCCAAGCGGGGAATAGTTGTAATAAACAAAAATTTGCAAGCTTATTGCTAAAGTTGTTGCCTCGAAACACGCGCGAGCTGGTGCTTGATGTATCTGGTGTGAAATATTGTTATCATTATTTTTCTTATAATACTTATATCACTAATAGAACTCAGAGTTGTGACCAAATGCGTGAACGTTATACAAAAACACAGTGATTGGACCCTAAGCTTCTTAGCTATATATATATCTTCTCTATCTATCTAATACAAATGAATACAATAATCCGTTACATTGCTGACTTGAGTGGATTTATCTCTAACAGAAATTTCTTTTAGCCGACTTATTGATATGAAAATTATATCTGAGGTTAGGGACCTGGGTATACATCTAGATAATAAACTTACCTTTAATTTACATATCAACAGAACGATAGCTAAAGCATATCACATGCTTGGCTTTATCTTTAGAATTTCCAAAGATTTAAAAAAAACAAGCACCCTGATACTTTTGTACAATTCTTTTGTTAGACCTATTCTTGAATACGGTTCTACTGTTTGGAACCCACACTATAAAATATATATTAACCGGTTAGAAGCTGTTCAAAATAAATTCGTTAAATTTGTACATTTTAAAAAACAAACCCTAAATGAGGCTGACGATTGTTTTAAAGTATTATCACTCGCCAATAGAAGACTGATTAGAGACCAACTTTTATTATTTAAGATAATTAGAAATCATATGAACTCCCCGTTTCTTTTGAGCTGCATTAATTTCAGATGCCCGCGAAGAGTTATGCGTAATCCATTACTATTTAATACACCCGTTACTAGAAGCCAGCATGCACAAAATATCTTTGTCAATAGAGCCTGCAAAAGTTATGATAAATTGTTTGCCAATATTGATATTTTTAAAATTGATGATGTTAATGATTTAAAGAAGATACTAATGAAATGCTGTGATTGTGATTAATTAATTAATTAATATTTATTTAGTTTGCTTTATAATGTAGATTTGTCATGTGTATGATTTTAACTTAATATTGAATTTGAAATAATTGAATTATTATTATTATTGTTATTATTTATGTAACTTTTTAAATGTATTTTTTTATCATGTGTCCAGAAAGTATTAAAATAGTATACTTTTTACGTTTTTACATTTGCCTCGTTTAAAACCTTCATAAGGGGAAATTTGTCATCGCTAACGAGATACAATCAGAGTGTACAGAAAAGTTGTCAGAAATACTCGTACGAGTTTAATGTGCCGGTAGCTGTGATTTCGATATAAATGAGGTATGTAGTGAGTAACGACAATCATCACTATGCCGAGTCTGCAAATCAATAATATTGTGTAGCAAAATAGTGATAGTTGTATCTAGCATATAGCAGGGTAAGAAAGATTATTTCAAATATTTTTATTATTAAAGAGAAATAAAAATTATTATAAAATATACATTAAAAAAAAACATTTTTCCGACGGTCTTAATCTTCGGGAAGTAATGAGTCGTTCAGTAACAGAAGATTATTCTCCGCGATGTTCTATTATGCTAATACTCGCCTTTAAACTCCATTTTGAAACTACGTGTTAACTCTGATGAAGTTTATCTATAAACTGTTCCACTTGCCACTTGTAAAATAATGAATTCCTTTAAATGAGAACCGAACGTGGGTTTATTCGTGATTATTTTTTATTTTCCATTAGGGTTAGAAGACAAGTCGTGGCTTCTAGTTTTAACATTTAATATGCAATGCAGCAAAAATTGAATGCTGCATGTGAAATGGTCTTAGTTAATAAAGTCGTAACTTAATAGGCTCCCTAAAAAAAACAATAAAAAGCTAGAATAGAAGAAACATAAAAAATATTAATAATTTTTCTCAAACTAAAATATTCATAAAAAATAAGAGTTGTTAATATTTATTACAATTTTCAATTATATATAAAATATATTTATTATGGCTTATAGAATGGTAGAATGATAAAGAAATCAATACCCAGCTATGCCATAGCAGCGCTCCCTTGGGAGCTAGGCCGTAGCACCGCCCCCGTGGGAGCTACGCCGTAGCTACGTACGTCTACGCCAGCAATTTACGTGCTACGAAATAACATTTGTACAGTTTCATGAAATTCAGCTCGTGTTCCGCGATTGCAATTTTTATTCTGTTATGGCATCAAAGGATTTGTTTTTACCTAACTTTGTAGAAAGGAAGAGTTTTAGTTATGCATATATATGGAAAAGTTGATTTAGACTTTTCATGCAAGTTTTAGAGTTTTTCTTAAAGTTTTTCCCATCAAAATGTCGCTAATAAATGATATAGTAACAAAAATCATTCATCATCATGGTCCCCTCCATTCACTATCTGTGACGGTTGTGGATTCGTTGAAGTCTCGAAAATTAAAACTTAGCATCTTAACACTGCGTTCCCACTACGTACCCTATTATTAACGGGATCTAGCGTGAAACAAAGAAAATCTAAAAATAAAGTTATTTTATGAACAGTATATTCACGTAATTTTCCATTTAACGCGGCGTCCTCAGTCACGTCACCTACTTAAATGCCCTGCATAATGTAGCGCTATTTACACGTGCGAAGGAACGAGGCCTCGCGCTGTTGCATATGCTATTTTACCATTTTAAAGTTTTATATTGTAAGTGAAATTGAATTATTTATCAAATAAAGTTATTGGAGCCATAAGCGCGAGTGGTGGAACTTAACGCCGCCCTGTTTTCTCATTGCGGGGAAATATAAATAAGGCCTTTTCTACTAATCTTTCCAATTAAGTAGTATGTACTATGAGTAGGGATTCAGTTTATATAGATAGGGTGTATAAGCTGAATCCCTACCTATCTTTGGTGCTGTACCAAAATAAATTCTTCATTAGTTTTATAATATAATAAAATTAGTCAATTTAAATAAATTGTGAAGCTGTCGTAGTACTTTCCATTTTAAATGCCAATGTGTAAATCATAAATATTTTTATTTCTCGTGCGGCCCGGATTGTCGTGACACTAGGTTCCCTATTCTTAGCCTGAAATGTGCGAGTGAAGCTAAAAAAATATTTTAATAATATAATAAAAGAATCCAAATCTAATAACTTTGGTCACTACTTCAAGCTGTTTTTAAATGTTACTCTAAATGTTCGTTGACGCTCCAATATGAAACTGGCAGACATCCAAATAGTCAGGAAACACCTCGTCTAGCTGTTTACCAGGCGGTTGATCGTAATTAAGTGATAAATATTTGAACTTATGTAAGGCTTCTCGTTAGTGATCATTCAAAGAGGAGGGGAGACATTAAAGGTCTAGTTACGATATTCTGTATACTGCGTAAAATAGCGTCGTGGGGAGACTTATATTTATTGTTTTTTTGTTTTTATTTTAGCTTTACGATGTATCCCTCGAACAGCAGAGTAGGCAGAGGGAACCTTGTGCTACAACACTTACATTCGTCCGCGCACTTACGTCCGCTCCGCACTTTCCGCCGCATTCTGGAGGCATTTCGTGTTGAGTAGCGGAACTCAACGTCACGTTTTGTTGATAACAATGAGAATTAAAAATATCATTCAACATTTCATTTCCCCGAGTGGGGATCGAACTCTCTACCAGTTGCGTTTACAGTGACGTTCATGGGCACATGCACTACGACTGGCATCAATAATATTTTAATGTAAACATAAATCTTTTCTTTTGTTGAATGACTTCAAGCTTCATTGCCGGCATCTGTATTTTCTAAGACATACAATATGAGGGTCTTCAAAACCAGAGTGAATAGGTATCTGCTAGGCAAGCGTGCACCACCGTAGATCGCATCAACGCTCACCAGACTTGATGCGGTCAAACGCAAGCCTATCCAATAAAAAAAAAGCTGTTTTAAAGATCAGCAGAAAATACGCGGTGGTGTAGGAATATATTAAAAGAGGATTTTCCGAAGTTCCTAAAGAAACAGAACAAAGCTATTTTTAGTAAGTAGTGTACGAAAACGAAGTTTCAGATTACAACGAGTATTATTTATACGAATATTTTTTTACTTCGCGCATTATTACCAGTGCGTGACCAGAATATCTGTATTATATCAAATATCAGTGTTGAGTAGTGTTGTCTTACATGAAACAAGTAATGAAAATAATTCAGTTCCCCCGAGTCGAGAGTCAACCAGTATGTAAATAATAACAATAAAACATTTTAAAGTAAAGATTTTTTTTTCAGCTATACGCTGTGTCCCGCACACAGCACAGCACAGCAGGCCGAGAGAACCTAATATTAGGACTCTCGTTTTCCCACTTTTCGCCGAACTCTGCAGGCATTGCGAGTTGAGTGGCGCAAGTCAAATCCAAGCTTTGTCTCAACATCAAAGCGAGGAGATGGAAACATAACTTTAAATAAATATTTCATCTCCTCGAGTCTCCTTATGGGACCTCTGTCTCAAAACAGGTTTCGATGTTCCCTCTGCGTACCCTGCTAAGTGCGTGGTAGAGCGTGAAACTAAAAAACAAATAAATAATAAACATCGTTATAACTGCATTTAATTTCAACTTTTCCCCAGAACGTTATCCGCATATGAAACTGGCAGAGCTCCAAGCACTCGGGAACACCTCGCTCGTCTGTTTACAAGTTGCCTTCCTAATTATCTGATAACCGTTCCAACTTGGATATGTATACATGAGAATATGAGTGATATCATTAGTTATTTTTATATTGTTATAGGTTTGTAGTCTGTTAGCTTTACGCTGTATCGCCCATATAGCAGCGTAGGCAGAGGGGACCTGGGAAACTAGTGTTAAGTGACTTCAATCCTCATCTACCGTCAAATTCTCGGGGTACTACGTGCTGATTGGCGCCGTTTATTACCAGCGCGAGAAAATGAAAATATTAAATATATCATTTACTCAAATAGCAATTAAACCCACACAACCGTTGCGTGTCCCTGAGTCAGGGCGGCCTCAAATATCACATTATGTAATCACTTTGTACGTAACCTATATTATACACATCCCCTCCAGAATATCTACGGCATTGACAAAAAAAAAATTTACAGGAATTTATAAAAATCGGCGTTAAGTTACGTCATTCACCACGCAATATCTCGAATTTAGACTGAAAGTGAAGAACGATATGTTAATAAAAGTTAATGAAAACAAGTTTAATGTTTTAGATTAGAAAATGGAAAGCCTTGAGGTTATAGAACGTAGAAATCAATATAAAAGTAGGTTAATCCTATAACATTTATATTTGAACAGAGACCCATGTGGGGCTTAAGAGTTAGCTTTCGTTTGTGGAATAATTTGGAATAAATCTAATAATTTCGTAATTAAATTTCTGATTTGTTTTAATCGAATCGTTGAATATAAAATATAATATCTAGTAGTAACGTGTTCATGCATATTGTACTGAAGTGATTTTCAGGTTTCCAAGCTATTAAATATAATCAAGCTATAAAAAGAAAACCCTTTGTTGCCCGTCAGTCCGTGTGTCTATCCGTCTATCAAGTACTATCATTTCAGGAACGCTTGGATATATATTCAGACTAGCGACCGTCTTGCGGCTTCGCCCGCTTTTACTACTGGATTATTCATATAATGGATGTTTGCAAAGAACTTAAGATACTGTGAAAATTAATTAAACCCCAATGCAACCCGCATTTTCGTAGTTTCAATAAGGATTTTCCAATTGTTTTACACAGCAAGGATTTTTTAGTAGATACCGTAATTTTAAATCTGTGCTACTAATCTTTTCAAGTACTTATTAAAATATATTTAAATGACTATTTTTAAATAGTTAAATGACTATTTTTAAACGGAAGAAATTATAAATAAAAACCTACCTACTAATAACTACTACAAAAAATATGAAACCAAATATATCGCGCAACTCCAATTATCCAATACATGCAAACGCATCTAAATTTTCGTTGCTATAACGTAGTGGTTTTTTTTTCGAGCTTGTGGTTAATGCTGAAGAGGGTATTCTGTCCATGATGAAAAGCAAGCATTACGTAGCTGCCTGTGAGGAAAATTCAATAGAATGATCGGCCGGGAATCGAACCCGGGCCGCCCGCGTGGCAGGCGAGCATTCTACCACTGAACCACCGATGCGTGTAAGGCAAGCGGCCGCGGCGGGCGCGCTTATATTGCATGGCGAGTAGCGAACCGTTTCGCATCAAGGATTTTTTGATATTGTAACAACTTCTAAAGTACTTATTAAAATGTAAAAGACAATTTTGATCTACATTAAATGGCCAACGTAACTAATATACTTATTTATATGCTGAGAGTAAGGGATAAGTGAAACTTGAGTAACATACAGCTGATTTGTCAACGGCGGGATGTGTCAACAATTAAATGCGTTTTTCTCTAAAACTATTCGCAATTTCGAAATAGTGCAAATAGCAAATTTTATCTTCGTTTAACGTAGAAAATCAATAAAGTATTTTAAAGGATAAGGATTAATACCATCATGGAAAAATATCCCTCACAATAAAAAATATATTTAGAACGCGCGGAGCGCGTAGCCAAGTTTTTTTACAAACAAAACTGGCGAGCAGCACCGTGTGTTATTTTACACGAACCATTTGAAGCCACTTTTTACCTATTCGTAACTCAAAAACTATTCCATCTAAAGCTGTCATATTTGGCTCAAATATTTAGACCCCCTATCTGTATACGTGCATTAAATTTCATAAACACAGCTCAAACAGTTATTTAGATAATGACGTCCTAAAATCGTAAATTTTTAGGGGGGTGACTGACCTATAGACCTTAAGTAATTGGGTGTATGTCAAGGGAAAAATCCGAAACTAGTATTTTTTTAATATTTTCTTATAATTTTTCAATAAATAGATTCAATTAGGAACATTTACTTATAGTGTAGCGCCTGGCATAATATAAGACCAATGCATTATTTATTAATGTTGCTTTTATTTATGTCACGAGTTAGTAAATATTTTATTTCTTTTGTAGACTAACTTCACTATTACTTACGTAAGCTATCTAAAACAACACGATGCTTTCAAGTATATTTTAAGATAAGATATGTCTCCATTTGTAGCTGAAAATGACTCTAATTTATGTCCTGAGAAAGCCTGTCATCATGTGGACTTCAAGGGTTTCACGTAAACATATAAAAATACTAGCGGACGCGCGCAGCTTCGCTAGCTTATTTAGGGGTGAATTCTAATAAACCATGAAACATGTTCAATTAAATATTTTTAAGGGTCTAAATTTCAAATTTTATAAAAATCGGTGGCGATTTAAAGATTTTTCCATACAAACTTTCAACCCCTTATTTGCACCCTTAGGGGGTGAATTCTAGAAAACCATGAAACACATGTTCAATTAAATATTTTTAAGAGTCTAAATTAAAAATTTTATAATAATCGGTGGCGTTTAAAAGATTTTTCCATTTCCATACAAACTTTCAACCCTTTATTCGTATTTAGGGGTGAATTCTATAAAACCACGAAACATGTGTTCAATTAAATATTTTTAAGAGTCTAAATTTCAAATTTTATAATAATCGGTGGCGATTTAAAGATTTTTCCATACAAACTTTCAACCCCTTATTTGCACCCTTAGGGGGTGAATTCTAGAAAACCATAAAAAACATGTTCAATTAAATATTTTTAAGAGTCTAAATTTAAAATTTTATAATAATCCGTGGCGTTTTAAAGATTTTTCCATACAAACTTTCAACCCCTTATTTGCACCCTTAGGGGGAGAATTCTAGAAAACGATGAAACATGTATTCAATTAAATACTTTTAAAAATCTAAATTTTTATAAAAATCGGTGCCGATTTAAAATTTTTTCCATACAAACTTTCAACCCCTATCTCACCCCTTTAGGGTTAAAATTTTTCAAAATCCCTTCTTAGTGGATGTCTAGATTACAGAAGTAAACATCTGTCGAAATTTCACGTTTCTACCATCAGCCGTTACGGCTGTGCGTGCGTCTTACCTCAGTCAGTGAGGACAAGTCCTTTTATATATATAGATTAAGATAGAAGTGTATTATCACAATGGTGTCCTACTTGGTTTATTCGGCTAAAACAGAAATGTCCTATGAAGCCCTTACTCTAAACTATGTTTTAAAAAGAGCAACTATTGAGTTTCTTGCCGTAGTAGCTTCCTATAGGAAAAGTACTTGTAATGGCCAAATTGAATAAAGAATATTTTGATTTTGATTACATTATAAACCTTTCTACTTATGATTTCTGTACAAAAAGTAATGATATCCCGTCAAAAACATAAATGTAAAATGAAAGCCAAGTTTAGTAATTAAACATATGCTTTCAGCGATAAAAGAATTGAGATGTAAATGTATGCCAAGTTCAATGGTCAGTCCTGAAATTTATTTTTAACAATATAAAATATTTTATAACAACTGAAAATGTCCATTCTTCTTACAACTTGGAGACTTTATTTATGTGTAATATCTGACTTGGCCAGTTTTCAAATTAATTTACATCGATATAAATAAATGTATTCAAATTCTATTCTATTCAGATTCTATTGTAAATTTATATGAAAACTGGCCAAGTCAGATATTACACATAAATAAAGTGTCCGAGTTGTAAGAAGAATGGACATTTTCAGTTGTTATAAAATATTTTATATTGTTAAAAATAAATTTCAGGACTGACCATTGAACTTGGCATACATTTACATCTCACTTCTTTTATCGCTGAAAGCATATGTTTTATTACTAAACTTGGCTTTCATTTTACATTTATGTTTTTGACGGGATTGAAATTACTATTTTTAGACAGAAATATGATCACGTTATTCTTAAAAGATACGAATATGCTCTCGCGAACTTTTTTGTAGATCTTATTAAGAGGAACAATACTCCAGTACATTATTTTCATGTAGTACTTACCATTAGAGCAGCGCATGCGCGAAAGTGTCTCAACGGGTAGGACTTTAGACACATTTATCGTATTTATGTTAATTTACATAAGAATGTACAAATAATAAACTATATATAAACCTTCCCTGAGAAATACTCGACCTAATGGTGAAAACCGCATGAAAATCTGTTGGGTGGTTTAGAAGAAGAAGAGTTAGAAAGTTCAGACAGACACTAAAAGCGACTTTGTTTTATAAGATAGGATAGGATATGCAATCACTTAATTTGCTACAAATATGTTATTTTTACATTTACTTAAAAAAAAAAGATAAGGTCGTTTATATTATCACAAATGTAAAAAAGAACAATTTTATATCTTAAAAGTATAACAAAAAAAACATTGGATTTAAATTTAAAAACACATTTTAAAAGCTTGCTGAAATAATACAATTACATCAATTACACGATGAAGCACGAAGCGGGCTCATACGGGGACGTAATGAACCCCTCGTTAGGTAAATTGACGGCTCACGGACAGACCGGTACGGTAATAATACATTGATTAAGACTTATATACCTGTATATAAATAAACGCTTTCTTTTTATTATATTTATGAGAGACGAAGTCGTCAAAGGCAACTTGTTTTGTCTTAAGAAATCATTTCAAACATAATTCTGAATTTCAATATTTTTCAATAAAAAACTTTTAATTTTATTTGGATCACCTAGGAAATATATAAAAACTAGAAACTTTCAGCAATAAAATATGACAAGATTTCCTTTGTATACAGTATATAGTATGAAAGTTGTCAATTAGTCCCCGTATTTATTCGTCTGCTCACTTAACAAAAGGCGCTCACACGGCAGGCACAGTTCACGCGCAGCTCATGTATGTCACGTTTGTTCACGTCGTGCACCCACTTGTAGTATTCGAACGGGGGCTCGTAAACATGGGGGGGTATTTTGCAAATATTTCAGTTTTTTGTTTTACTTTCAGCGCGTTTGGACATATCATTGTGTCATATGACAGAGGAAGTGTTAAAATATCTCCTCTCATTATACGAATTCTGGGGACATTGAGTGGCGGACCTCAACACCGCGTTTGGAGAAAAAAAAATGGAGAACGTATAAAATATCATATAACTAACTATAAAAATCTTATTTTGTAAGTTATTTATTTTACAAAGTAAGATTGTTTTTCTTGATATCGAAAACAATTCCGTTGCGTATATGTTCGCGACAACCGACGCGCATCATCGGCTGTGAACTCGTCACAACATGTTAGAGACTGTTTAGTTTGGCAAAAAGTGACGTCATACCACTCTCGTAATTTTGAATGTTATTATTAGTGTCTTTTCTAAATTAATAGTGTTTTTTCCTTTGTAAATAAGTAATTACATTAAATAATAAATATAAATAGATTTGGGTTCCGTTTTAGATAATAATTTTCGACTTTATATCTTATTTGTATAGTTGTACTATGATTTGCCGCATTAATCGCTTTTTATATAATAGTAACTTCCGTATAGTAAATTTTATTATTAATTATTGTTTGTCATAGTTTTCTGTAACAAAATAACAGATTTGTATATTCCTAATGTGTGTAATTAATTTTAGAGAGAATTTTCATTGTAAAAACTCATGTAAAATTCGTCATCGTAACAGCATTTTTCGTAATTTAATAATAGATAATACTTAAATAGTATAATGTTTTATACATAGATAGATAGATATTTTTATGTTCTTTTAATTATGTATAAATTGTAAAAACATCCGATTTTTAGTTATTAAAATATAAATGTAAATGTGTGATATTCATAGTAAAAATATTGTTGTAAATAAAGATAAAACGGCTCGGTGGCTCGCGGCTCTCGTTACCGTTTAGCTCCGCGCAACGGAGGTGCGCGTCGGGCGAGACAGAGACAGTCGGCAATCAACGGTGAGCACAACAGGAAGAAGATAGAATCGGAACAAGACACGAATAGAGCCGACAGTCACCGACCGTTATACAGTGATCAACATCTTGTTTCAATATCCTGTTTCAACATCCTGTTTCAGTATCTTGTTTCAATGTATAGCAAGAACGTCTCGCAAGAACGTCTCACAAGAAGGACTCACAAGAACGTCTCACAAGAAGGACTCCCAAGAACGTCTCACAAGAACGTCTCACAAGAACGTCTCACAAGAAGGACTCACAAGAACGTCTCACAAGAA
>HE669182.1:0-17623 GCA_000313835.2 Heliconius melpomene melpomene | reverse complement strand
AAGTACCTAAAACACGTGCTGAAGATATCGTGATCGTCTTTTACATGTTTTTTTTAAAAAAAACAGAAAAGCTAAATATTATCAAATATTTCTCTAAACAAATGTTATATCCCTTAAGAACCAATATCAATAAATACAGAAAATATATTGTATGTCGAATATTCCGCTGGTTCCATAGTACTGGCTAGGCTTGGTGGATCGCTGTGGTGGCCAGCCATGGTGGATCATTGTCCAAATACAGAACAATATTACTAGTTACACATTACCACATCGTTTTTTCGATGCATCTGAAGTAAGCAGAGCATGGCTCACTCCTTTGCAGCTCAAGCCATATTCTCAAAATTAAGACCTGCTTAAATTTGCTGTACAGAATAAAAAGTATAGAAAACGTCTGGAAGTATCGATTATACAAGCAAGTGACGCTGAACAGCCTCCATTACAACCTCGTTTAAAGCAGACATAATGTCTGTTTCTGTTGTGCAGTTGAATACTTTATATAAACTTTCTGTTTTAAAAAAACATGCAAAAGACAATCACGATATCTTCAGCACGTGTTTTAACAAACTAAGTACCTACATCTTTAGTGTTGTTTGAAGATACTTTATAAAAACTAAATAAAAAACGGACTACGGACGCGAGCAACTTTGTCTCCCCTATTCATATACTTAAATTTACATATATACATGTACAAGTGGGCTCATGAAATGACAAACGTATGTACATTTAATAATTATATTTACACGTCTGAGTAAACGGACTCACGCGGAAGGAGTGGTTTATAAAATGTGGTTCAAATATGTCTCTTGCCTTTCTTTTACTCCTCCGCAAAAAAAATGTATAAAAAATATTATAAATGATATAATTCTTACATATTGCATACATATTGTTTCTATGTATATTGAACAATATGTATTTCTTACATATTGTTCTTGAGGTATATTACATTTGTTTAGAGAAATATTTGATAATATTTAGCTTTCCTGTTTTAAAAAACATGTAAAAGACAATCACCATATCTTCAGCACGTTTTTTAACAAACTAAGTACCTACATCTTTAGTGTTTTTTGAAGATACTTTATAAAAACTAAATAAAAAAACGGACTACGGACGCGAGCAACTTTGTCTCCCCTATTCATATACTTAAATTTACATATATACATGTACAAGTGGGTTCATGAAATGATAAACGTATGTACATTTAATAATTATATTTACACGTCTGAGTAAACGCACTCACGCGGAAGGAGTGATTTATAAAATGTGGTTCAAATATGTCTCTTGCCTTTCTTTTACTCCTCCGCAAAAAAATGTATAAAAATATTATAAATGATATAATTCTTACATTTTCGGGCTGTTTAAATGTTTTCGTGGCCTTCCACAGAGAGTAGACTGTAGTGGAGGTTGCGTTCAGTCCACTCAAAAAAACTGCCAAAGCTACTATTCCGCCCCATTGTAATGATGTTAGTGAACAGCCTAGTGGTATGGTTTAATCGTTTTTTTAATCGAGGGCACTGGCTTGATTGCCACCATTGACGGAGTTTTCTTTTCTTGTGTCAAAGTTCTAGTATATTGTTAGTTATATAGTAATTATCAGCCTTTCTTTTGCTTTCTGGAGTAGAGTTCCATGCCGCATTTTGTATAGTTTTTGTAAAGTATTCAACTGCACAACAGAAACAGACATCATTATGTCTTCTTTAAACGAGGTTATAATGTAGGCTTTTCAGCGTCACTTGCTTGTGTTATCGATACTTCCAGACGTTTTCTATACTTTTTATTCTGTACAGCAAATTTAACCAGGTCTTAATTTTGAGAATATGGCTTGAGTTGCAAAGGAGTGAGCTATGCTCTGCTTACTTCAGATGCATCGAAAAAACCGACGTGGTAATGTGTAACTAGTAATATTGTTCTGTACCTAGACAATGATCCACCACGGTTGGCCACCACAGCGATCCACCAAGCCTGGCTAATACTATGGAACCAGCGGAATATTCAGTATACAATATATTTTCTGTATTTCTTATTGATATTGGTTCTTGAGGTATATACCATTTGTTTAGAGAAATATTTGATAATATTTAGCTTTCCTGTTTTAAAAAACATGTAAAAGACGATCACCATATCTTCAGCACGTGTTTTAACAAACAAAGTACCTACATCTTTAGTGTTTTTTGAAGATACTTTATAAAAACTAAATAAAAAAACGGACTACGGACGCGAGCAACTTTGTCTCCCCTATCATATACATAGATTTACATATATACATGTACAAGTGGGTTCATGAAATGAAAAACGTATGTACATTTAATAATTATATTTACACGTCTGAGTAAACGGACTCACGTGGAAGGAGTGATTTATAAAATGTGGTTCAAATATGTCTCTTGCCTTTCCTTTACTCCTCCGCAAAAATAAAATGTATAAAAAATATTATAAATGATTCGTACATTTTCGGGTTGCTTAAATGTTTTCGTAGCCTTCCACAGAGAGTAGTCTGTAGTGGAAGTTGCGTCCAGTCCACTCAAAAAGACTCCCAAAGCTACTATTCCGCCCTATTGTAATGACATTTGTGAACAGCCTAGTGGTATGGTTTAATCGTTTTTTTAATCGAGGGCACTGGCTTGATTGCCACTTTTTACGGAGTTTTCTTTTCTTGTGTAAAAGTTCTAGTATATTGTTAGTTATATAGTAATTATCAGCCTTTCTTTTGCTTTCTGGAGTAGAGTTCCATGCCGCATTTTGTATAGTTTTTGTAAAGTATTCAACTGCACAATAGAAACAGACATCATTATTTCTGCTTTAAACGAGGTTGTAATGGAGGCTGTTCAGCGTCACTTGCTTGTGTAATCGATATTTCCAGGTGTTTTCTTTACTTTTTATTCTATAAAGCATTTTACCCGGTCTTTATTTTGAAAATCTGGCTCGAGTTGCAAAGGATATAGCCATGCTCTGCTTACTTCAGATGCATAAAAAAAAACGACTTAGTAACTAAAAATAATGTATTTACTTAGTGGTTGTTGAATAATATTTTGTGTAAACGCATGTCATTTATTTTAGTAAAATGGTTTAAATATTTCCCCTCTGATATTTCTTGACTATTTTCGTGAGCCAGCAATGTAGTTTTTTTAATAGATTTTATTTTCTTCCTTTACATACTCGGAACTCCAAACGCACATGCGCAGATATGGACTCCGAACAACCAAAACTAAGTCCGTTAAGAGCTTTCCAAGCTTTCCAAGGTATTTGTTGTTGACTGTACCGACTTTTTGGTAACAATATTCGTCCTGTTTGATAGCAGTTATCTTTAAATGTTATTGTAAAACAGTGCTTCAAGAAAATATGAAGCTAATTTAGAATTCGATGACTACGAACTGAATCAAGCTAGCGGTTTAGAACCGTATGCGGGCGAAGCCGCGAGTGAGCCGCTATTCTACTATAAACTAAATGTTATTGTCACCAGAACTAAATTGTTGATCATTCAGGTCCGCTTCAGAACCGACTCGGGTCAATCTGTGTACAGAAAGGGGATAAAATTTAAATTACTAGTTTATATACCCATTTAACCCATG
The DNA here is from genome assembly GCA_000313835.2 of Heliconius melpomene melpomene. Lineage (NCBI taxonomy): Eukaryota > Metazoa > Arthropoda > Insecta > Lepidoptera > Nymphalidae > Heliconius > Heliconius melpomene. Next base: position 14,057 of record HE669182.1, on the reverse strand, counting down.
ATGAAGTCAAGCTAAATAAAACCGTTTAAACTTATTTTATTTGTACCCTTCCATACATATTTTAACAAACAAGACTACTGCGTACATTTTGATTTAACACATGACATTACGATGAAAAAAAAGTTCCTATAATTTATGTAACAGTATTAATTTATATATTTTAAAAATATATAAAAACACTAGTGGGCCCGGACGCGGCTACGCCCGCCAAAATATAAGCCTAAATAATTAAAATAAGTTAAAAAATAATAATAAGTGGAGATTTATTATTAGAAAAAATATCTGAGTAACCGAAATGAACAAACAAAAGAAGTAAAAGTAACAAAAGGAAATTCTTAATATTAGAAAAAGTACCTAAAGTTTGCCGTGCGCGCGTACTAAACATTTTTCTATATTGAATAATTATTATTTTTTGCGAACTATATTAAATAAAATCCCAAATGATTAAAATTACGATATTTTAAGTGTATAACATTGGTATAGATAACCGAACTGAGATAAATTAATTATAAGCAGCAAATAATTACATAAAACATAATAGTAATTCGAAAATATATAAAAATTTACAAAATCATCACAGTCATCTGCCCGTTCGCGTCGGTCATACTATGCCACTCGTAGGCTAGGTCATTTGGAATCAGTACATCTTAATTATTTATTAGAATTTTATACAGTAAACCATAATTTCCATCTAGATGAAATGATGAAAGTGACTATTATATTTATTTTCATAAGGATCAATATCAAATTATAGAAATCATCAAATTTTTGTTAATGTATACAAATCTATATCGGCGCGCGGAATGTATGCATTAAGCAAACTCACTTTGGGTGACGTTTTCTTAAAACAACAAACTCTGCAAGCCGTTGCTTAGCAACGCGTAGCGACGATTGTTATTAACATGGCGGAAGAAATTGCATGTCAAATTAATTATTTTAATATATTGGTATATATCGAAAATATTACAAATATGAGAAAAATAAGTATCCTATGTTCATCCCGAGACCCTCAAGTATCTCTATATGAGTATATTATCACAATTAAATTAGCGGTTTGGCCCTGATTGCGTAAAAGACACACACACAGACAGACAGACAGAGTTACTTTCGAATTTATAATATAGGTATGGATGAAAATTGAAATAAATTTCAGGTATTCTGTGAGAAGATCGACTTTGCGAGACGATCTATTTGCTTCTCTGAGCTCGCCAAGGTATCGACAGGACTCACTGCTTGTTGCCTTTTGGTAAGAAAAGTCTAAATATTTACACAAGGTATTATGATGCGATACAAAATATGTAGAAATTGTAAAATTTTGCAAAACCGTAAACGTTTATAAAATAAAATTACTTTGATATAATAAATAATTCTAAGTAGAATAATTGATGCATATAACTTACATAGAAATTCCGTTTAAAAGATGATGCTTGTATCGTATCGTGAGTTAACGAAAAGGCTAAATATACAATGTGTTCAAAATTAAATGTGACTTCTCTAAAATAAATAAATAGCTTGGTTTTGCATATGACTTACAATGAACAGCTAAAAAGCTTTTAGTGCTATTTATAATATTAAATTTTAAGTGACACTACCGACAATTGTGTCCAACTTTTACGTATAATGTATAAATTTAATGTTAATCGAACGTCACTAGTAACCTGCTGCAATTTTTCTGTTTTTATTAACTATAAAAGAAATCTAGATGTTTCGATGTTGACCATGCGATCTTATAATGTATAATATTATTCATGTTATCTCAAATAACGACATAAGTAATAATAGATGATTAATATTTTGATCGATTTATTACTCGTCTAGTTCACTGTTATGACTTTTATGAACAAAAAATTTGTAAAGAAATGTTTCGGACGATATTAAATCTAAAATCGACAAATACTAATCATTTATATTTCTTACGTGTATTGTCGACAGGAACATTTATTGTAATAAAACTATTTTATTGCAGTATTTATTATTGATTTCTGTTTCTGTCTTTATTGTTTACCAACCATTCCTTTAGTTCCAAGACTGAGAAAAGTGTACAACTTGAGATATATTTAAAAACTATTCTATGTAATTTCCATTCCAATATTATACCTATGTTTATATAATTGGTATTTGTATTTTTAAGTTTTCTAATCATTCCTATACTTCATTACTTCATGAATAAGTCAATAAGTAGTCGATGGTAGGAGGCCATCGTGGCGCAACGGCACAAGGGTGTGACTGTAACGCGACCCACTCGAGGAAGTGAAATATTTACATTTATATTTCCATTTCTTCGCTCTGGTGACGAGGCAAAGCGCGGCGTTGAGTTTTGCCACTCAACACGCAATGTCTCCAGAATTCGGCAGAAAGTTTTTTTAACAAATAATATCGATTTATCAGTATCAAATATTATTATCGATTTATAATTTTATTCTTGTTCCTAAATCCAGTCCTTTTAACTTTGGTTGTATTAAGAAAAATGTACAAACCCATGTCTATGTACCTGTACTTCATTATTAGATATAACTATAAAGTATACACCAATTTATTCTTAGGTAGTTCACAATCGTTTACACTTTTCAAATAAATTTTGGGTTATATATAATTATAATACATCTGTATGAGTATGTTTGTTTACAATAACAGTTATTTATTTTTAATATAATAGACAAAACTACATCACTGCAAAGTATAAAAAAACCCACAAATATATTTTCAAATTTGGTACAGTGTGCTACAAACATAAAGACTTTTCTAGATGTATACATGTAGAAAAGTCTCAAAGTTTTTGTAGATAATTGTAAGGTCGATTTTTTTAATTTCCTTAACATTTGTTATTTAGTTTTTAATTATTGCCTAACATGTATGCTACTTAATATAAGCATAATTAATTTGTATGAACTAAAAAAACAAATGCTTAGACAAGTGTAAACGATTTATCGATTATAAGTCAAGAAAATAAAAATAACCTATACATGACATTATATTTAATACATATGTTTAAAATATGTGCTTGTAAATTAACTATTGTAAGGATGAAGTATATTCTATTTCAAAATCGATTTTATAATCGTCAATATACCAGATATATTCTACAATAGTCGAAGTATAAAACACAATATTTTTTATTTATGATACTTTATTCATTATTAAGAGCTTATTGAATATCTCTTCTTAAGAATTAACATTTGATCTGAGCATATAAAAAAATCTTGGATTGGAAATTAATATTAATATTGAACATTGTTTATATTGTTACTTATTTATTTTGAAAGTATATCTATAGATGGGGAGGTGAGGATGCTAACTCGGGATTTGCTCGAGCGTTATAGAGACCTATTGATTTGCGAAGATTAGATGATAACAAGAAAAAAATGTCATATAATATATATCTTTTGATCGGTGGGGTGAGCGGCGATAGATTTTCAAAAATGTAAAAAAAAACTGTTGCATGGACATACTCGAACGCGTCAGATATTGATACCATTCATTTCCTACGTATTCTTAAACATGTAAATATGTTAATCTGACTGTTTCCATGATGGAGGTGGTCTTACGTGGGAGTTAAAAATGAAAAAAGAAAAAAAATATGATCGAGCGCGTCAGATTTTCTAAGGGGGTGTTAAAGATGGTAAAGAGACAATATTACGCAATAGTAGAATGCACGTTATAAATACGCCCAGCTAAGATACTGCCTTCACCTATAAGATAAACAAAAATTATATACAATATATACATAATAAAGTGTTAGTAATAAATGATATTTAACAAAATTGTTAGCTTATACTTTAATATTATTATATCTAATATATTTACATAAAAATTTGCACAAAGGAGTGAATACAAATATTAATAAACATTGAAAATTAAGGGGACGAGGAACATCATACAATGAGGAAGGATATCATACAAGGACGACGACGAATTAACTTAGGACAGGTGAAAAGGATGTGGGAAGGGGAACCTTCGTCCAGGCCACACTCACACAGTGAGTGGTCCCTGACCCTGATCTTAGCTAGGTGCACAGGAGTACATGCATACCCAAGGCGCAAACGACAAATAGTTGATATAATCCTCTGTTCAGCAAATTTTTGAGAAAAAGACCATGGTCGCCTTGGGATATTGGGTTGGATAGTAACATAATACTTATTTCTGAGATTTTGTTAATTCATAAAATTCAGACCAGGACAGATCCAAATTAGTTAATGCAAGAGACAACAAATCCTGGGTCGAAATAAAAAAGTTACCTAAATTACCATACTTAATGCCCAATTTTGCGCAAGAGTCTGCAGATTCATTCCCACTGATTGCAGAATGCCCTGGAAACCATGCCAAAGTAACATCCAAGCCCTTTAGATAACATGAGTACAGTTCTTCACGAATCCTTAAAATAATTGCAGACCTTAATTTACTATGAAATGGATTTCCCTTGATAGCCAATATGCAACTTAATGAGTCGGTAAATATGACAGTCTGTTTAAAGTCATGGGAGAGTGTGAACCGGATTGCTTCTAATAAAGCAACAACCTCTCCAGTAAACACAGATGATTTGGGAGGACACTTAAATTGTAATATAATTTTGAATTTTGGTATTCAGCATGCTGCACCAACACAGCTTTCCTTAGAAAGCTTTGATGCATCTGTAAAGATGTGGACATGGTTAGTAAATTTTTATTTACTATAGCTTGAAGTTTTGTGTTGGTGTCAACAGCTCCCTTGGTTTAGCCAAGATTAGTGATGACAGAAGAATGGTGTACTAGAGTCTTATCGATTACTTTTATAAATTATCATCTTCATCGATGACTAAGGGGTAATAAAAAGAGAAAAAGTGAGAGAGGAATATAAATACAGAGAGGAATATAGGAACTATAGCTACATTAAACTTTATCGATCGATTTCTATTATTTCGGCTTGTGGATTTTGTCAAATTATATATTCTTCCAGTATAATTCAGAGAGGCAATAATTCCAGTAATCCTTGAATTATTGCCTCTAAAATAAAAATAAAAATTAGTCACGTTGGAGAATGTAGAGATACCGTTTTTTTACAACTTTGTACCCCCTCCACTTCTTTACGTCCCTCTTAAATTGCCAGATTAGTGGAATATACACGATTTAGCATGTAAGTAACTTACTCTACCTTAATCTGACGCGCTCAAGAATTACAAATTATCATTTTTTTTACAAATCTGATCCTTTATCCTAGACGGGCGGCCATATATATGGAGCTCATATTTGGTGGAAGTACGTAACCGAGTACAAGGAACCCCCAGTATCTTTATCTGCCCCGCTCGAGTAAATCCTGAAAGTCCCCTGATCGCCGCCCGTACTACTAAGTGTAAATAATTTATTTTATTCTAAAGTGTAAAGCATAAAATATTTTAATGAATCTCTCTTAATATATATTGGTGAATAACTTATCATATTATATTTACAATTTTATTAAATCTATTAAGAACTGTCAGATTTTTTTTGGAATGTGGAAATAAATACTGTATTACAATTTTGAATACTGCTCTATACGGTAAAAATGGTTTAAGTCTGTCGGTCTTTAATATAGGACATATAAATATGTAATAATCGCTTGGCTGAATCAGTTATTTGATTTGTTATTGTAATTAATGCTAGTTCTCAGAAGTAATAATTTATGAAAAATTCATAAATATTAAAATAAAATTATTTCAGCGATTCAGTACATACTGAATATTTAACTAATTCTTGCACTAGAGTTGAATGTGGGCTAAGAAAAATAATGTTTTAATAAAAGTTATCAATTTTATCAATATTGCCATGACCAAAGTTTGCATTCTTCAAAATTGTAAGATATACTACTGTTTGTTGTGGATTTTTGGCTGCATATTATTTTCTGTTTATACTTAAAATTAGTCATTTTCTTAATATTCATTATTATATTCATTATCTTCTCGATCTTCCGTACTGTAACTCATAATAATTTATTACAACAAGTTATTATGATATATTAAAGCTACAGTTGAATAAGTATCATATCATTTCGATCGGTGGAAAATATTATTCTAAAATTTTTATTATATTTGTAATCTTCTTTAAGAGAAAAAGTAGTATTTTGGAGTTAGAGAGTAGTTCAGTTCAGTTTAATATAAATATAGATGAATTGCGATTTTCTACAATATTTAATATTCTTAAACGAATTTCCATTTTCATAGAAAGATTGTACTTCAATAACATATTCAATGTATATTATCTTAAATTTTTATAGTCATTAATGTAACGTACCCCCACGTGCAACAACATAATAACTACCTAGAAGTTAATAACACTGCGACATGTACAACAAGCCCAGTAGAGATGAGATCAGTCGTTGGAACGGTGTTCTTCAAAATATATATCCATCGGCATGCATCCACTGATCTCAGTGACGAGCGACCCGTGCTTTCTTCGGGTATTCGCCATAACGTCGGCAAAAAATCTATATTCCGTTTATACGCCATAGTCATCTGTCGTTTATAAGCTTGCTTAATGTTTGTCATCGCCTTTCTTATTTTTTTCTGTTTTGGCGAGCTTGGTGACGATCTTTCTGGAATGGCCCGACGGATCGAGGCTCACTTCTTTTTTGGTGCAGTACTTGCCGCTGTGGTTGGAGAAGATTAAAGTCGTGCTCAAAGCAATACAATAGCCTATAGAAACTAAATTAGATCAAACCGTAGTGAAACTACATACTAAGGTAGCAAACCTATACTTCAGTTATGTATGCGTATTGTGGATTTTTTTACCTATTTTATTTAGGTTAATATTTGTCACGTCATGAACCTGAAGTCAGAACTGTATGTGCAACTGTACATTTAATAATATATTTAATGGTTTAGTATGTACTGTCTGTACACGTGTTGCTTAACAAAATATGTTAATTAAAAAAAAAAACTACATTATTAGCACTACGTACTAAAGAAATAAATACTTTTTGATTCTTCCTAATTTGCACAATTAGCTTAGAGCTCACATATTAATTACGCACTTAAAATATTTAGGATTCCCAAATGTATACTTATAAATATTACTGTATATTATTGTTTGGATATATAATACATTTAATATGTTGTTATGATGGTGTATGTAACTTTGATTATAGTTTGGGCCAATATGGGTAACAAGTATGGAAATTGTTTTCTTGTCACGTTTTTTTTTTTAAATATTTTATATAACGCTGTTCTTTTGAAACTTATCTACTCATACTGATCTAATGGCCACTTCAAGATAAACGTAAATAATAATCAAGATATTATCATTTACTAATAAAGCTTGTTTCGTGAACATTGTAAAAATTGTCCTTCTTTGGTTATTTCAACCCAAGCCTTTTTGATCATATACCGCATACAAAGTATAAGTGTAAATTTGGTGTATGTATATGAACTAAATATTGATAATTGGCTCGAAAATCTATTTATCTTGATTATTATTGCATTATAAAATGTTTGCTTTAAGCGATTACGACAAAGACAACTAAATGATTAAATTTGTAACTATATTAGGCAATCTATAAAAAAAGAAAAACTAAGACAGTAAATGTTGAATGTGATGCAATTATAAACTTTACTTCTAAAATTTAAAAAGCAGTCAATATTTTAATAATACTAATGTTAATTTTTACGTAGATAAATAAACTTATCAATCTAAAAGTGATTGTTATTAATAAAGCTTGCTCTATTTCTTATTCTTATAAATAAGTTTATTTATTCTTATGCTAAGCTAAGCTCTCCTGTTTGGAATCTTATTTCCCTTACGTATTTTTAGTTAATAACCTCAAAGGCGATATGAATGTATGGTAGAAATCCAATAAAGTGATGTTACGAGTGTCCTTTGATTTTACTTTCTACCCCCTTTCCCAGTCCTTCAATTTATTTGCTATAAAATTTGACTAGCAGCGACATTTACAAATTGAATCCGAGCTAATACTCTGATAGTAGACATACTTATAGGCATATTTTGTTACAGTATCTAGTTTGAAATGTTGTGTAAATATATTTATAAGTTGCAATATTCATTTGGCTTTTGAAAGGAATCAATATTTATAACTGCTACTACTCTTTATTGCATTTTATGATTCACATTAATACCATAAAATTGTTACATTATTGGCAAAGGCCCGTCCACCTGTAACAATCTCTAATAGAGATTTCTATCAGTCAACCTATGGGTATGAGAAAGAGTAAAAACAATTTGCAGGTCTAAAAGGCAAGTGCAATATATACTCATATACATTATTTGTTTTTTTAATAATTTTCTTTATACTGCTATCTGTCGTCAATGTGGGACATTCAGCGGTAGGTATGTCGATGATTTGGTTGACCTATGTAGGCATAGAGACTTGAGTCACACCCTACTTAAATAGAAATCTGCTTTTATTGCAGCATGTCTTGGGGAATCTTTCGCTTATGTCGGCGTTGGCAATTTATATCATCCATAAGCTTTTGGACAAGTGCGTTTGTCAAACATGATTCCTCCTTTATACAAAAACGCTCATTAGTATATAAAAATGATATAATATTTGGTCGCTTTTTAAGCACTCTTGTAATTCGGTCCGATGTAATGTAAAATAGGCATCTCGTTTTAAATTCATCGCTACGTATTCTGCTATAGGAATGACACTGACGGTGTTATTCTGAATTTCTTGAGGTACAGCTATTAGACGATAAAGTATATACAAGTCTCGGTGTACCAAAGGTAAAATTATCTCAAATATTAAAAATTGCTGAGTCATCCTATTTCTGATATTTAAAAGACTATATATTTTAAATAAATCGGTATCGAAATTTTCTAATGGTAAAGTACGTTCTTGTGATAAATGTCCTGAGATGATGTGTAACTGTTGTTGAAGTTGCTCTGGTTGGATAAGATGTTCAACAGACTACCTTTGGTAACTTTAATTGTTATTTTTATAAAGCCTCTCTATAGACTACATTTTGTGTTTTATATTCGGGTTGTAGTATAAATATAATTATCAGGCGAACTTACTCTTGAACAGGCCACATATAACTGACCATGAGAGAGACAATCGTTTCTTAGACCTACTCCAGCTACTTTCAACGATTGGCCCTGCGCCTGCGCCTCATTAATATGTAGTCAGTCACTTTAACCGGAAATTTGGAGGCGCTTAAATCGAATTTGGTAATTTGATGGTATTAAGGGGGATCCGCGATATAAAAACAATTTCTCCCTAACGCATACCAGTAGAAATACATAGCTTAATTACGTGTTTATTTAGTCTTTACTTGATGTCTAGTTGCATTAACCAATTTTCCTTTACAAAATATGAGAAGGCATTCCAGATGGTTCTAGAGAATGGAGGAACTCTACAGGATAATGTACAGCATCATCAACTTCTAATACACAGTCCACCGATTCATATTTTATCTCAGTACCGGGCAATGTCGCTAGCAAATATGAGTTAATGCTATTGGCAATGTCATTCCTGGGGATAAGGATTCCTCTTTCCTTTAACCATGCACTATTACTATCATCTGCTTGTTGACGATATCAACGATATCGATACGACGATATCGAGACGTTGACGATATTGGGTATATTTTATTAGTTTTACCATTTAATTTTTTAACGACGGTACCAAGATTGTAAGGAATATTGTTTACCTCCCACTTCCGATATCTTCATTAATTCAATTTCATTAATTTCAATTTAAGTAAATAACTTAGCAAATTCTTCTATAATTCAATTTCTGCTTTTGAATTTGATCGTAAATGCACACACATATTAATTCTTAGAGTAATAGTTTTAACTTTAGACCTCTTTTCTACCACTCCACAGAGTACATATAACTCTTAGTTTTCCCGAATACACTACCTTTTGTAAGAAGTTTTACCATGTGTTTTACTTTTATGTAAAAACCCTCGCTACCAGATCGTGTCTGACATGTAAATGTAATAAACAGATTTGGCCGTCCATAGTGGTGCGTTGTGCGTCCTTGTGTACGCTCGTGCATGTAACGGGGCCTTCCCGTCAAAGAAGACGGTAGGACTACTACCTTACCTATTTCACACAGTTCGTTTATCTGTTCTTGCCAAGGCGTCTTTTAGATGAACATATTCTTCATTCTTTATCTCAGCTCTCTTTTCGGCTTTGTGGCATAACCCATGTTTCAATCCCATAAGTTAGTACCGGTCTTTTGCTTTACTTTAATAATGCTTTTATATACAAGACCTTTAAGCTTAACCGGCATCCTCCGGTCACAGATAACACCAGTCACTTCTCGCCATTTTAGCCAAGCAGGATGCGATTCGATGTTGTATATTTACTTCCCAGGAGCCTGAGCTGTGTAACATGGTACCCAGGTATTCGTATTCGTCATACCTAGTGACTTCCTGTCCATTAATGATAAGGGGATGTTGCGGTTGATTATGTTCGTTACACACCACATATTGGGTTTTCGCAACACTCAACATCAAGCCGCCTGTCTGTAACTAGTGTTTCCATTCACAGAGAGCTGATTCCAACTCTCGGGATGTTGTATAAATAGCTAGATCGTCAGCGTAAATGAAAGTCCATGATGCTTTGTTTGGGCCTGTTCAGTGAGAGCATCCATAACCAAGCAGAAGTTGTATGGACTTAAAATGAACCTTGGTGTACACCTTCCGTGAGTGCTACTGCTTTTGTTTGCCCCACTCTATGTGGATGGTTGATTTGACGTTCCTGTACATGTCAGCTATGATGTCAACGTACTTCTCTGGGATATTTTTCTTACGAAGACTCCACCAGATTGTGGGACGTGGTACACGAACGATCAAACGCTTTTTCCATGTTCAGGAATACAATATAAAAGAGAGGTGTGTTTTTAACCCTGAATTCTTGAGCAACCATGTTTATAGCAAACATGGGATCGATAGTGGAAAGCCCTGGAACGAAGCCGTATTGGCGAAGAAGCCTGATTTTAGTCGAAAGCTTTAGAGAGCCGTGTTGGTTTTTAGTCTGTTCTTAACTGTTTATCGATTACTCGTTCATAAAGTTTCATTGAATGAGCTCATTAACTCAATTTCACGGTAATAGTTGTATTCGTATCTACTGCTCTTACCTTTGTGGAGGGGTACAATTGTGCTTAACCTCCATGCCTCCGGCATACATGAGCTTAATATTAAGATATATTCCTTGTTCTCTTAGGAATTTCCAGGCTTCGATAGGAATTCCATCGGGGCCCAAAGACTTGACTTGTTTGACATTTTTCTTAGAGTGGATTCAACTTCCTGAGGTGATATTGGTGCTATGAGCCTGATATTTAAATATCATTTCTCACTATTATGCTCAATAGAGAGATAAATCTATAGCTGTAAAAGTCAGCAGCTGACATTGCTTTTTAAAGAAGCTCTTTTGTTATTGGATCATGTTCAGGTATGTTAATCTCATAACCACGACAAAACATAAGGGGATACTGCAGAGCATCATAAGCTCGGTGAGCTTACGCGCACCAATCTATTAACTTGTAGGGAACATTCCATATTATCTTTAATAACGCAAAATTAATATTACTATGTACAATTATGAAAATATTTATTAGAAACATCCGCACGCAGCGATTTGAATTGTAAACCTGTTCCGAGTCTTTTGCTATGCGTGTCGTAGGCCGCTTGCCAGAATTGCCACGTTTAAAGAGTAGGTTATAATCGCTTGCGACGTTCACTTGTGTATCTATTGCTCTCTTAGCTTGCATTCAATTGTGTATCTTCATGTTGTTAAGTGCTAGTTTCGCTTATATTTTATTTTGATATTTGTTTAAATTTCTATCTTTCCTTCTGTGAGTGCTAGATTATTTTCTCTTCGCGTATCTGGTGCATTAAATAAATTTGGACGATTTCTCCACAAAATTTGAATCTTTAATTTTACTCCATAAGTGTAAAATAAATATTAAATATTATTAAATAGCGATCTCACATTTTAACCGCTATATCGGTTAAAATGATTATAAACTCTTGCGTGAAGAATAATATCTTTCTTTTCGAATTCCTGACCGACCATGATAATTGCAACTTCTTTAGATGTAGGTACTTTAAACGACCAGCTTTCTCCATCAGGTTTTTTATTGGCACTAATAACTACTTTGAATTCTTCCTGCTCTAAAGGTAACGAATCAACAGCAGCTTTAAAATCTTTGATGTAATTATTATCTTGGTGCATCATTTTTTGTAAATCAGTGATTAATTTAGGTTTAGCACCAGTAAAAATTTCACAGCGATGGTCTCCTTCGATGTTATTGTCACCGACAAAATATATTTGCAGAAAAGGTTTTTGATCAAGATTAGCCATAGCACTACTCCTGTACTTTAAACGTTGGCGTAAAATTACCTTCTCTTATTTCTTTCGCCCCAAAAGAGGTCATCTGAAAACAACTGTGGTACTGACGACTTAAAGATAGGAAGTGCTCTGACATTAATTGCTGCCGAGTAAACAGACTATGCAATGGTTCGGGGTAGCGCTTAATGGCCGTTAGCTGAACCACTTGCCGCCGTTGTAACAAATCCCGTTAGTTTCTTCTTTCCATTTGTAAGTTTGACACCAAGAACAGGGTATCCTTGGTCCAAGACCAACTATTTAGTCATGGTAATAATCAAACCTATAGTCATAATCACATTCGGACAAATTTATTTTCCAAACAATTGTTTGCTGTTTCTTTTTATAATTCACAACTGTCTGTCTATTGACTCCAGGATGAATATTTGTATACATTCGTGGTTTATTATATTAGATCGCACTTGAACAGCCATTGAAATATTGCCATATATCAACTAAGATAGGGATGACAATAAACACCCTATCGCCAAGTATTTCTACCACTCTACACTGGATTGGTAATCCCTCGTAATAACTGGTAATAATTTCTCCGTCAATGTTACAACAAATAACGTAAGTTATTATAAATCTTGATTCAAAAGGCGCAGGACCGGACGGAGTGGCGAGCATTGGGGGAGGCCTATGTCCTGCAGTGGACCTTAAAAGGCTGATGGATGGATGATAAAAAATCTAGGTAAATATTTTATAAGTGACAGAATTCCTAAAATCAGAGATGTCAGTAATTTTCTTTTTTAGTTTCTTTTATAGCTATATATTATCTATTAAAAATATAATAAATAAGTTCAAATAACAATCACAATATCTCTTATTCGCTATAAAGCCGTAGTAAATTCAAGGTGTGATAAATAAGGTTCGGATGCCTATTTTTGTAATTGTTATATTCGAATAGGTTATCTATCAGTCGGTACGATACAGTATTAGCTAATAAATTTTCAATAAATTAAATAATAATAGCTAATAAATTTTCATATTCGTTCTCGGGCACACCAGTCGTGGCGCAGGGCGCACTGTGACTGTAAACGCCCCACCCATTTCTTCGAATCTCTTTCTAAGAAATTAAATATTTAATACTGTAAGGGTGTCGAGATAAAGCTCGGCGTTGAGTTTCGCCACTAAACATCAACGTGACATTTTCGTAAATTACACATTCACTGGTGAACGAATAGAATTCTTTAGTTGTAATATCCTTAAGCCTTATACTAGGTACAGGCGTCCCTCGTATAACACGGTACTTGTACAACACGGTTTCGATATTACACGGTCCAAGAATTGCGACTAATATAACACGGTTTCGATACTACACGATGCAAGAAATGATATTAGTATAACACGATTTTGAAAAATATGCATTTTAAATTTGAACTTTTTTTTCGTTCAATAAGCTGTTTCTACTTGTTTTATATTATGTAATTATTATTATTAGTCTTTGAATATATTTTATTGTTGTATTTTTTAATTATTGTATTTCATCATAAAATAGAATTTAATTTATTTTTCTTAATAAAAACTTCAAGGTAACTTCCTTTTTCATTTATGTAGTATTTGGAACGAAATTTCAGCTATCATAAAATTTTACACCTTAAGATTTGGTTTCGATATAACACGGTACGCATTGCCTTTATTTGTATGATTTCAAAGTCTCGTATAACACGGTTTTGATATAACACGAGACAAGGTCTCGATACTACACGGTGTACAGTATGGTATACCTGGTTTCGTATAACACGGTTTCGATAT